>JAMWET010003565.1:40000-56138 GCA_024036415.1 Prochilodus magdalenae | reverse complement strand
ACATGTAGGACACCCTACTACAAAAGGCACTCTCTGTCTCGGTCAGCATCAGGACAAACACCGAGCAAACGCTCGCGGGTGGAATACACTAGGGCTGGGAAACAAGGGTCGCCGTCTGGAGTGCAATGAGGTGTGGTTGTAGTCGTGCTGTTCCCCCGGATAGCAGTCTGTAGTGGTGGTAGTGGTTCTTTCGGGTACCAGTCTGTAGGGTGTCGTTGTGTTTGGGAGCAGTCTTTAGTGTGTAGTCCGCGTCCTGGTTGCAGTCTTGTCAGTGGGTAGTCGATGTTCCGAAGCAGTCGTAGTGGTGTGGTAGTGTTCGTCCATAGCAGTCTTTAGTGGTGTAGTCTGTGTCCGTGGTAGCCAGTCTAGTCGGTGTAGTCGTGTCAGGTAGCCGTACTTTAAGTGGTGTGGTCATGTTAGGTAGCAGTTTTAGTGGTGTAGTGCATCGCTAAGGTACACGGTCATGTAGTGGTGTAGTTCGTGTTCTGGTAAGCAGTCATTTAGCGGTGTGTAAGTAGTGGTCTGGTCCGCAGTCTGTAGTGGTGTAGTCGTTCTGTTTGGTAGGCAGTCATGTTAGTGGCTGTAGTCGGGTTCTGGTAGACACAGTCTTAGTGTGTTAGTTCGTGTCTAGGTACCAGTCTCGTAGTCGGTGTAGTAATGGTTCTGGTGTCAGTCTTTAGTGGTGTAGTGTGTCACCGGTACCAGCCTTAAGTGGTTTTAGTCATGTTTCTGGTGAGCAGTTCTTCAGTGGTGTAGTCGTGTTCACTGTGAGGATGTCTTTAGTGGTGTAGTCGTGTTCACTGTGAGGAGTCTCTTTAGTGGTGAGTCGTGTCCTACGGTAGCAAGTACTTAGTGGTGTCCACCAGTCGTGTTCCACGAGAGCAGCTTTAGCCCCCGTTGTGGGTGGTCGTGTTCTGGTAGCAGTCTTTAGTGCGTGTAGTCTGTTATCGGTAGCAGTCTGTAGTGGTGTAGCGTGTTCTGTAGTAGTTTGTAGTGGTGTAGTAGTGTTCGGCGGTAACAGTCTGTAGTGTGTAGGAGTGGTTCTGGTAACGTCTCTAGCGTGCGTCTCGGCCGTTCTGGTAACAGTCTGATTGGTTGTAGTCGTGCCTCTGGTCAGCAGTCTTTAGTGGTGTAGTCGTGTCTGTGAGGGAGTCTTTAGTGGGTTAGTCGTGTTCTGGTAGCAGTCTTTAGTGTGTAGTCCGGGTTCTGGTAGCAGGTCATGTTCTCCGGTAGCAGTCTTTAGTGGTGTAGTCATGTTCTTCTGGTCAGCAGTCTTAGTGGTGGAGTCCCGTGTTCTGGTAGCAGTCTTTAGTGGTGTAGGCGCTTTGGTAGCAGTCTGTAGTGGTGTAGTCGTCCATGTTTCGGTAGCAGTCTGTAGTTGCTGTAGTCGTGTTCTGGTACAGTCTTATGCGGTGTAGTCGTCACTCCCATGTTATAGTGTATCAGTCTTAGTGGTGCTAGTTGTGTTTGTAGCAGTCTGAAGCATGGTGTAGTCGTGTTCTGGTAGCAGTCTGTAGTCGTTGTCAGTCGTGTTCGTGTAGCAGTCAGTCAGTGGTGTGGTCTTGTTCCGGTAGAGGTCGGAGTGGTGTAGTCGTGGTCTGGTAGCAGTCTGTAGTGGTGGGTGAGTGTTCTCGTAGCAGTCTGGAGTGGTGAGCCCGTTTGTTCCCAAGTACATTATTCTTTAGTGTGCATGTAGTAGTGTTCTGGTAAGCAGTCTTAGTGGTGTAGTCATGTTCCGGTATCAGGATGTAGTCGGTGTAGTCGTCGCTTTCCGGTATCAGTCTGTATGGTTTAGCATGTTCTGGTAGCAGTTCTTAGTGGTTGTAGTCGTGTCTGTAGCAGTTCTTTAGTGTGTAGTCGTCGTTGGAGCTAGCCAGTCTTAGTGTGTAGGAGTGTTCTGGATCAGTCTTCTAGTGGTGTATTCGTGTTCTGTCAGCAGTCTGTAGTGTGTAGTCGTGTCTGAGTTCCGAATCTTTAGCAGTGTAGTCGGTTCGGTATCAGGTCTGTAGTGGTGTAGTCCTGTTCTGGGTGGAAGTCCATTAGTGGTGTAGTCGCTGTTCCCAAGTAGACAGTTCTTATGGGTGTAGTCGTGTTCTGGTAGCAGTCTTTAGCGGTGTAGTCGTGATATCGGTAAGCAGTCTGTAGTTGGTGTAGTAGTTGTTCTCCCGGTACCAGTCTTTAGCCGGTGTAGTCGTGTCTATGTATCCAGTCTTTAGTGGTGTAGTTGTTTTGTTCTAGGTAGCAGCTCATGTAGTGGTGTAGTCGTGTTCTTGGTACAGTCTTTAGTGGTGTAGTCGTGTTCTGGTAACAGTCTGTAGGGGTGTGCGTCCAGTGTTCTCGGTAGCAGTATTAGTAGTGTAGTCGTGGTCTGGTAGCAGTCTTGAGTGTGTGTAGTCGTGTTTTCTGGCAGCAGTATTTAGTGGTCGTAGAACTGTCACACGTAGCAGTTTTAGTGGTATAGTCGATTGTTATGGTATCAGTCTTTAGTGGTGGAGTCATCGTTCATGTAGCAGTCTTGTGGTGGTGTAGTCGTTGTTCTGGTAGCAGTCTGTAGCGATGTAGTCCTGTCCAACGGTAGTTAGTCTTTAGGGTGTAGTACTGTCATGGTTAGCAGTTCTGTAGGATGTAGTCATGTAACCCCGTAGCAGTCTGTAGAGGGTAGTAACCTGTCATCCGGTTGCACTTAGTTCTGTTAGGGTGTCCAGTCCGGGTACCCCGGTAACCAGTTTTAGAGGTGTCCAGTGTCCTGTCATCGGTGCCGTCTTTAGTGGTATAGTCGTGTTCTAGGTTATCAGTCTCTAGTGGTGTAGTTCAGGTTGTTCTGGTAACAGTCTTTAGTGTGGAGTCGTGTTCATGGTCGTGTTTACTTTGTGTAATAGTCTTTAGTCGGCTGTAGTCGGTGTTATGGTATCAGTCTTTAGGTGGTGTAGTCCTGTTACTGGTAGACAGTCTGTAGTGGTGTAGTCTTCGTTCTGGTATCGAGTCAATGAGCAGTGTAGTCGTTGGTCTGGTCATCAGTCCTGTAGGGGTAGTTCGTTGTTCTGGTAGCAGTCGTGTAGTGGTGTAGTCCTGTTCTGGTTTGGCAGTCATTAGTGGTTGGAGTCGTGTTCTGGGAGCAGTCATGTAGTGGTGTAGTGTGTTTGTCCTGGGTAGCAGTCTTTAGAGTGTAGTTTGTTCTCCGGTAGGAAGGTCTTAGCGTGTAGTCGTGTTCTGGTATCAGTCGTAATGGTGTAGTAGTATGTCTGGGTAGCAGTGCTTCTACTGGTGTTAGTCAGTCTGTTCTGGTATCAGTTGTTAGTGGTTGTATTCGCTGTCGGTACCAGTCTGCTAGTGGGGTAGTCGTGTCTGGTTGCACAGTCTGTAGTGGGTATTGTGGTCGTGGTCTGTAAGCCCACCCCCAGTCTGGTAGTGGTGTAGTCGTGTGCTCGGGAGCAGTCTTAGTGGTGATTAGTCGTGTTCTGGCAGCAGTTTCAGGGGTGTAGTCCGTCCACTAGCAGTCTGTAGTGGTTAGTCGTTGTTTCTGGTACCAGGTCTTTAGTGGTTTAGTCGTGTTATGGTCGGCAAGGTATGTAGTGATGCTAGAAGTTTGTCCTGGGTACCGGCTGTAGTGTGGTAGTGTGTGCTGGTAGCAGTCTGTAGTGACTATGTAGTCCTTCCGTGGTCAGCCCGTCTTTGGAAGGTGTAGTCCTCGTCCTGGTTGCATAGTCTTTAGTGGTGTAGCCCGGTCCTCTCGTGTTATCATGGTAGCAGTCTTAGTGGTGTAGTTCGTATTACTCGGTATCCAGTCTGTAGTGGTGTAGTCGCCTGTTCGCTTGGTACCAGTCGGTTAGTGGGTGTAGTCGTTATTCCACGGTCACCAGTCTGATAGTGGTGTAGTCGTGTTCCCGGTACCAGTCTGTGTGGTGTAGTCGCGTCCCTCCCGGTACAGTCTGTAGTGGTGTAGTCGGTCTCATCAGGTACCGTCTGTAGTGGTGTGCGCCGTATACGTGGTACCAGGCTGTAGTGGTGTAGTCGTGTTCCGGTAGCAAGTATCGTAGTGATGTAGTCATGTTCCGCGTGAGCAAGTCTTAGTTGGTGTATAGTCGTGTTCAGGTACCAGTCTGTAGTGGTGTAGTCATGTTCAGGTACCAGTCTGTAGTGGTGTAGTCATGTTCTGGTAGCAGTCTGTAGTGGTGTAGTCGTGTTCAGGTACCAGTCTGTAGTGGTGTAGTCGTGTTCAGGTACCAGTCTGTGCTGTGCTGTGCTGTGGATGCGTATTTAAACGCTCGGCCTGACTTTGTTAGTCCAGTGAAATACTGAAACACACACAGAGAACGTTTCTTACTTAACACACTCAGTGTGGGGCAACTTCTTACTCGGCAGGCTAGGCGAGGGGAAATCACAGATTTCACTGTCAGGTCCTCACTTAATTCTTCTAGTTGCATATGACTTCCAAACACCGCTACCACAAACGTGCCTGTTTTACCCACATATCGTTTCAAAGGACAACCCAACGACTTGTAAACGTCTGCACAACGGCTTGCAACCACCACCAGGACTACAGCACCACAGAAAGTTACCACGACTGTTCCTTAACACCCACATCACCGTCACCAAAGACTGCAGCCGGTGTCGTTACCAGGACTGTTCATGGAGTTAAACTCAGAATGGCAGCGCGGTCATCTCTTCAGTGTACGATAGCCACGACTTTAGGTTGGTGGAGACGCCCAAACGAAATCCGTAGTGTGGATGGCACCTGGTTTGTTGTCACACGTACAGAAGGCCTGGTCGTACACTCCACCTCCGCCCTAACCGCAACCATCTGCATGGAAAACTGCGTGTAGGATGTTCAAGCTGCATGGGGATGGGTTACCACAGGTGACACCATTAGGAAACCTCTACAGCTACAATCACCGACGATGACTGGTGTGTTGGGTTAGCATAACATGGCAGCCCAACGACACACATAGTGAGAGACAGACTCTGCTATGTGTAGCTCAGTAAATATATGATCATATCAGTCTAAATTCCATTTCATTCAGTTATCGATCCCTGCGTCCCCTTTATCTTCCCTTCCCAACCACCAACCCACTCCCCACAACTCTCCTTCTGGGTGCAGGCTGTGGTTCACCCGTGTGGCATTTCAGGAGTTCAAGGCTGAGGTTCGTCCTGCCTTAATAGTCGTGTGCCTTGGTTCGCAGTTCCACGGCAGTAGTTACAGAGCCAAAGCAGGGGGGGAACGCGTTCCCGGGCCAGTTACGGATGAACTGAACACTGGATGCTAGGCTTAACGAAGAAAAACCATTCCCAGTGTTATTACTTAAAAACAGGGTTTTCGCACCGCCACCAGCCCATCCTAAAAAGACGCTACAGAAATCTCTTCTGAAACCCCCCACACACAGCCTGGGGGGGGGCGCCTCCTGCAGGGAAAATGGGCTTGGCACCTCGCTCAGTCTGGTGAGAGTGAATTCAAAAGTCTTTTTTTTCTTTTCTCTCTTAGCAATGCAGGCATGCTTAACCAATCTCCGTACAGATAAAGCCAGGAAAACCGGGCACAGCAGAAACAGATTCCCATTGCGGGCTGTCATTTCTAATGTGTTTAGAAACGGTTCACTACTGCAGACCAAATACAGTCAGTCTATTTTCATCTTCAATAATGAAAGGGGCTGGGGTCGTGGGATCTTGTCAACAAGTCTGTACAGGCCGCATATGCAAGCCAGCTGACAAAACCACACGACCCTTGGAATGTAGTCAAAGTCAATGCATTTCACATAGCTCCCGCCCGTCTCTTTGAAGTTATGTCACAAAAACCTCCAGATTCAGAAAACCACTAATGACCTCCAGAAGCCTTGTTTTTTAGAAACATGCTAGCCTGTCCCAGACCCGCATTTCCCCCCAGCACCGCTCTGCCAGTCATCTCTGTTAGCGTCACACTCCGAGGCTCATACTTACGGGTGGGTAAGGGACACTGGAATCGAGGTGGTGCTCATCACGGTCAGTAGACGAGGGGGTTGCGCCTCCTGCCAGTCTGTAGCCTGTGTTGTCCTGTGTGGTTTGGCTGCGGACCTGTTCTATATGAACCAGAGTCAGGTCTCACTGTATCTGGCCAGTAAAGCTATTGAAACCCAAACCTCTCGGTTCCTCACTGAGAACCTGCTGTACTTGTGGAGATGCTGATTGAAGAAGAAGCTGGAGTGGGTGCTTATTTATTTCCAGAGCTGTATATAGTAATGTGTGCAATACTTAATGAATTGGTTAAAATTTATAATTTATATATATATCACTTTATCAACTGCAACTTAATTTTTTTTAATTTATATTTAATATTTAATTTAAATAATATATTTAATAATATTTTAAACAAAAATAATATATATATATATATATATATATATATATATATTTTTTTTTTTTTTACGTTAAAATGTTTTCACAAAACTATCAAAAAAAAAAAAGAGGGGTTTTAGAGGTGGACATCTGGTTCCATTAACCACGCCTGTAAACAATTCTGTCTTCGTTTATTCCCCACATACATAGTTCTACATGGTACAACTAGCTCACATAAGGCAGTAGGAAAATATAGAGATAGAACATCCAAAATAAAAAGAACTAAAAATAGACTGTAAAAAATAAATAGAGTATACGAAACAAGTGTTATAAACATCAAAAAAAAAAAGATCCATATAATATGGGTATTTAAATGAAATAATATATGCAATTTAGAAATTTGAATAGACTCACAATTTACAGTAGTGTGCAGTGTTCAAATGTGAAGGTGCCTTTATTTAATGAGTTCTTCGGAGTGGAGCCATAGAAGGATCATATTTGATTCTGTAAACAACCTTAAAACGGACCGTCCTTTAAAGAAACAATTTTTTGTCATGGAGAAATTTGTAAATACTAAATTTGTAAATACTAAATTGGAAAAAACTAAATTTGTAAAAACTAAATTTGTAAATACTAAATTTGTAAAAACTAAATTTGTAAATACTAAATTGGAAAAAACTAAATTTGTAAATACTAAATTTGTAAATACTAAATTGGAAAAAACTAAATTTGTAAAAACTAAATTTGTAAATACTAAATTGAAAAAAACTAAATTTGTAAAAACTAAATTTGTAAATACTAAATAGGAAAAAACTAAATTTGTAAAAACTAAATTTGTAAATACTAAATTTGTAAATACTAAATTGGAAAAAAAATAATTTGTAAAAACTACATTTGTCAAAACTAAGTTTGTAAATACTAAATTTTTAAATACTAAATTGGAAAAAACTAAATTTGTAAAAACTAAATTTGTAAAAACTAAATTTGTAAATACTAAATTTGTAAAAACACACTTTTTCAGTTCATATGTACCTGGATAGTAAGCCGATACTGGTCTGCTGGTGAAGAAGATCTAACTAGTTTATAATCTACTCAAACTGGCTTTAAATCAGAGACTTTTATTTTAGAAAATATTACAAACAACTGTAAGGGGAAAAAAGAATGTGTTTTTTGTTTGTTTGTTTTGGTATTGTTGTTTTGAATGGTCTGACTAGAGCAAAATTCATTTAATCAAACTAATTTACATAACTGGAAGACCAATCGGGGTACCAACCAACAAGCCGCCAAATAAGATATCCACTCGCTCAGAAAAACATGGGATTCAAGGAGCAATTCAGATTTGGCTTCCCTTCTTACATCTCAAGGGGGTCGGCCTCATTAGAATAATTACTGCCCCCCATAGATGCAGTCCAGCCACAACCCCACTGTCTCAGAGTTACCTGAGTAAAGGACGGCCATTTTGTTTTTGTAGCACCAAAGCCACTACCAGCTAATAGTTAAGGCAGCTAATAATCATTTCTGCAACATTTAAGCTGGAGAAAAAGAAGCTGATTTTTCATAAGAGATGGATATGCAAACGAGGGAAATGTAAGTATTTAAAAATATGTGTTTCTTTGGCTGTTTAGCACTTGCTAATGCTAAAAGCTGAGGTAATACTGTAAATCAAGTGGAATGTTCTAGAAAGTTCTCTGTGTAGCACTAGCCAATGCTAACAGCTGAGGTAATATATACAACAGAGATGCCATGTTGAATAGGAGTTATTCCATGTAGCATGTCAGCACACGGCTAACAGCTAACAGTGAGGTAGTATATTAAAAGAGATATCACTGTTCTAGAAGCGTTCTTGAAAATGTAACTAGCAATAGCTAATGCTAAACAGCTGTGGTAATTTTAAAAGAGATGTAAATTGTTCTAGAAAAAGTTCTTAGCGTCTTACCGCGCTAGCTAACCCAAACAGCTAAGATAATTCAGAGATGTAGCACTAAGGATAATTAAGCCACACGTAGGTTCTAAATGTTACACTCGTAGCCCAGGTAGGATGTGTACTGATACAGGTAGGCACCCGTAGGTTCTAAAATATTACAGGTAGCCAGGTAGTGTTCTAAATGATACAAGGTAATCAGGCTAGGGTTCAAATATGATCCAGTGTAGCCGGTAGGTTCTAAATGTTACACGTAAGCCATGGTAGGTTCTAAAATGTTACAGCGTAGGACAGGTAAGGTTCTAAATGTTTCAACAAGGTAGCCAGTAGACGTTCGTAAATGTTACAGGTAGCCAGGTAGGTTCAAAATGATCCAGGTAGCCAGGTAGTTTGTAAATGTTACAAGTAGCCAGGTAGGTTCAAAATGATCCAGGTAGCCAGGTAGGTTGTACATGTTGCAGGTAGCCAGGCAGGTTCTAAATGTTACACGTAGCCAGGTAGATTCTAAATGATTCAGGTAGACAGGCAGCGATTATCTAAAAGATACAGGTTAGCCAGTGCAGGCATGTTTCTAAAAACCGATACAGGAAGAAAGACATGTTCTAAATGTTACACGTAGCCAGGTAGATTCTAAATGATTCAGGTAGACAGGCAGGTTCTAAAAGATACAGGTAGCCAGGCAGGTTCTAAATGATACAGGAAGAAAGACATGTTCTAAATGATACAGGTAGCCAGGTAGGTTCTAAATGATCCAGGTAGACAGCCAGGATAGTAGCCAGGCAGGTTCTAAATGATACAGGAAGAAAGACATGTTCTAAATGATACAGGTAGCCAGGTAGGTTCTAAATGATCCAGGTAGCCAGGTAGGTTCTAAATGATACAGGTAGCCAGGTAGGTTCAAAATGATCCAGGTAGCCAGGTAGGTTGTACATGTTACAGGTAGCCAGGCAGGTTCTAAATGTTACAGGTAGCCAGGTAGGTTCTAAATGATACAGGTAGCCAGGCAGGTTCTAAATGATCCAGGTAGCCTGGTAGGTCCTAAACGATACAGGTAGCCAGGTAGGTTCTAAATGGTACAGGTAGCCAGGTAGGTTCTAAATGTAACATGTAGCCAGGTAGGTTCTGTATGTTACAGGTAGCCAGGTAGGTTCTATATGTTACAGCTAGCCAGGTAGGTTCTAAATGTTACAGGTAGGCAGGTAGGTTCGTTCTAAATGTTACAGGTAGCCAGGTAGGTTCTAAATGTTACAGATAGGCAGGTAGGTTCTAAATGTTACAGGTAGGCAGGTAGGTTCTAAATGTTACAGGTAGGCAGGTAGGTTCTAAATGTTACAGGTAGCCAGGTAGGTTCTAAATGTTACAGGTAGCCAGGTAGGTTCTAAATGTTACAGGTAGCCAGGTAGGTTCTAAATGTTACCGGTAGAACAGGACTGATATGAGTTCTCTTTTATGGATGTTTTAAGGAACTGCGTTCCAGAGCCATGTGGAGAGGGAGTCACGTCAACGGAGGTTCAAAATGCTTCATGGTCATGTGATTCGCATAGACTCCAGATAGTTCCAGGAAGTTATGGGTAGGTAATCTAAACAGATAAACCCAAAGAGAGAGATCTGCGGTTTCTGGGAACTAGTAGTCAATAATATATTTATTTACATCCTCTATCAATACAAGTTGTTTGTTTACTGTTTGGAGGTCTAAAATTTGCATTAAATTGAAGGTACATACTTAAGTACTGTTACTCTCCATACTCAAGTACATCTGAAGGTGCATGCTTTAGTACTGGTACTCTCCGTACTTAAGTACATCTGAAGGTACATACTTTAGTACTGTTACTCTCCGTACTTCAGTACATCTGAAGTCACATACTTTAGTACTGGTACTCTCCATACTTAAGTACATCTGAAGGTACATACTTTAGTACTGTTACTCTCCATATGTAAGTACATCTGAAGCTACATACTTTAGTACTGCTACTCTCCATACTTAAGTACATCTGAAGGTACATACTTTAGTACTGTTACTCTCCATACTTAAGTACATCTGAGGGTACATACTTAGTACTGTTGCTCTCCATACTTAAGTACATCTGAAGCTAAATACTTTAGTACTGTAACTCTCCATACTTAAGTACATCTGAGGGTACATACTTAGTACTGTTGCTCTCCATACTCAAGTACATCTGAAGGTACATACTTTAATATTGTTACTCTCCAAACTTAAGTACATCTGAAGGTACATACTTAAGTACTGTTACTACATTACAAGTACATCTGAAGGTAACATACTATAGTACTGTTCACTCTCAATACTTTAAGTACTCTGAAGGTACATACTTAAGTACTGTTTACTCTGCATACTCAAGTACATCTGAAGGTACATACTTAAGTACTGTTACTCTCCATATTAAGTACTCTGAAGGGGACGTACAGTAATCTCTCCAACTAAGTACATACTTTAACTTAGTACTGGTACTCTCCATACTCAAGTACATCTGAAAGGTGCATGCTTTAGTACTGTTACTCTCCACACTTAAGTACATCTGAAGTACATACTTTAGTACCTGTTACTCTCCCCCTACTTTCAGTACATCTGAAGTCACATACTTTGTACTGGTACGCTCCAGACTAGTTACTTTAAGCATACTGTACTGGTTACTCCTCCATACTTAAGTACATCAAAGTCTAAGTACGGTACATCTAAAGGTACATACTTTAGGTACTGTTACTACTCATACTCTCCGTAAGTACATCTGAAGGCTACAATACTTTAGTTACTGCTACTCTCCATACTTAAGTACATCCTGAAGGTACATACTTTAGTACTGTTACTCTCCATACTTTAAGTGGTACTTCCATACAAGTAAATCTGAAGGTACAATACTTTAGTACTGTTGCTCTCCATACTTAAGTACATCTGAAGGTACATACTTTTAGTACTGTAACTCTCCATACTTAAGTACATCTGAAAGGTACATACTTAGTACTGTTGCTCCTCTTATACTTAACTAAATACATACATAACTGAAGGTAATCATACTTTAGTACTGTTACTCTCCATACTTAAGTACATCTGAAGGTACATACTTTAGTACTGTTACTCTCCATACTTAAGTACATCTGAAGGTACATACTTTAGTACTGGTACTCTCCATACTTAAGTACATCTGAAGGTACATACTATAGTACGGGTACTCTTCATACTTAGGTACATCTGAAGGTACATACTTTAGTACTGGTACTCTCCATACTTCAGTACATCTGAAGGTACATACTTGAGTACTGGTACTCTCCATACTTAAGTACATCTGAAGGTACATACTATAGTACGGTGTACTCTTCATACTTCAGGTACATCTGAAAAGGTACATACTCTAGTACTGTTACTCTCCAACTATTAAGCTACATCTGAAGGTGCATACTTTAGTCCTGTTTACCCTCCCATACTTAAGTATATCTGAAGGTACATACTTTAGTACTGTTACTCTCCATACTTAAGTACATCTGAAGGTACATACTTTAGTACTGTTACTCTCCATACTTAAGTACATCTGAAGGTACATACTCTCTCTCTATATGGCTCTTGTAGCGGGGGACGGTTTTCTTAGGAACCCCAGTAGGAGGAGAACCATTACAGTGATCAACTCTGCTCTAAGACATGTAGAAACGAGTTTCACCCCGCCGCTCTGAGATAGAAAAGGCCGAGCATGCAGGATGAAACAGAGCCCAGGGTCTGAAAATCACGACCAGGCTTCCTCTCTCTCTGGTTCGGTTATACCGAGCTAAAGAGCCGAGTCTTAAAGCATGTGGTGGAGGTTTATTCGAGGATTACGTGCAGGCCCCTTTATAGTAGGAGTTTAAACTGAAAGGTCAAGCTGGAGACGTGCCGGCAGTGGCGAGCATGGGCGAAGTTTTATACAGTGGCGGTGCCGCATGACGCGACAGTCTGTAAAGCATTCTACTGACACCTTCCAGACTGTCTGGGGAAGCTTTGATAAAACTGTTGCATCACTTATTCATGACTCTGCTGTGATCTACGGTGTCATATCCCACATAGATGAAACGTCTTCTCCAGCTGTGCCATGACTGCGGCTTTTTCCATAGATATGGTGCAAAGATGTAACAGCTGTACTTCCTGGAAGACTCAGACGCGCCTGTGAAAGGATATACGAGGCATGTCTTTGGTCAGAAAGCTCTATGCTTATGCGTGTGAGCCTCTGAATGGAGAGCATCACAGACGTTTTGTCGCGAAGGCGTGCGCTAGAGTATGACACGCGTAACGAGTTTCGGCTACAGAGCGGAGCTGATCGTGCTTTTATGGGTAGGGAAACACAAACCGCACAGCGAATACGGTGAAATGATCTCGGTATGGAGCTGTAGAGGTTCCTCATGGTGTCCTGTGATAATCCATCCCATGCAGCTTGAACATCCTCACACAGTTCCTGCAGATGGTGCGGTAGGGGTGGAGGGACACCAGGTCTTCTGGACGTGTGACAACACATCGTTCATCTTGGTGCTGACCACGGTGCCTCCACACACGGATTCGTTGGGCGTCTCCACCAAGTCCAAGACTGAAGATGACCCACTGCCATTCTGGGTCACTCCATGCCAGTCTGGTACGACACCACTGCAGACTTGGCTGACGGTGATGTGGTGTTAAGGACAGCCGTGGTAACGGTCTGTGTGCACGTAGTCCTGGGTGGTGCAGCCGTCCACCAATGGTGCTCCACTAACTTGGTGACTCAGTTTGTCGGTTCTCTCTCTCTGTGGTTCGTGTAGGTCTCCCAGTTCCTTCATAATGTTGGTGTTGGCCTTCTTCTGTCCACTGCGGCCAACATCGTGCTATGGTAGGATCAGCATGACTGTGCGAGACTGCTACACTGCCCCTCTGTCGTGATGGCAAGGCTGACGATGAACTCTTCCACCCTCTCGCACTGCCAGATCACCCATGCTGCCAATCGCTTCCAACCACTGTGTGAAATACACCCTGGTACTCAGGGGGGGCCCATGTTGGCTGGCTACTCTGGCATTGGCTGGCTTTGACCTCCCTTGCTAAAGCAGTGCTGATGCTAGCTTCGGTTCTTCCTCTGGAGATGCTCTTATCCAGTGTGATAGGTTTTCCACCCATTGACTGGGACCTTTTGGAAGATCTGATTTTGGAAATGAAGGATACGTTAGTGCACCTTGAACACAGAACAGTTTCGCAACTGTATACCGTGACAAACCCGGACAGGAAATTCCAGGAATGAGTGACAGGACTCCTCTCTTATCTTTGGCGCCCATGCAGGGGCCCTGCCTCCACATATGTGATGGTATCGTAAAGAGTGCCGAGTGCTTTCAAACAGTCATCTTCATTTAATTAATAGAGTACGCAACAGCATGCATCTGTCACCTGTCCTTCTGTCACAGCCATGCGTTGCCAGCTCCGCTGCCTTCCACTGGATGCAAACAAAGACTGATTGCCGGCTGCTTGGGAACCATGCCTGTGACGAAGCCTAAACCGAGGGTTGGAGCATCTAGGAAACAAACCCCATTCAGGACCTTTGGAAGAACACAGCCTGTCAGCTTCTCTCCGAGATGGACGGGTCATTCTCTTCCCCTATAAGAGCATTACAGCATGCTCAGTAATGTAGGTATACATCATTCCAGCTGGTACACCTACCTTGTGTCATTGTGGTTGGAGATTTGCATACATCAAGGTCACGGCAAGACCGGGTTACGATGCCTTCTATTCTTTGTCAAGCGAAGAATGAGTGGAGAGCATCTATAACTGAAAATGAACCCACGTAGATTATTAATTCATTGGTGCTGAAGCTTCCCAAACGTCCTTGAACTTTCCAAGGCCTCCTGACTTCCTGTTAGTCAAGATCGGCTTCAGCTGGTACAGTGCTGTGAAAATGAATTCGCTAATTTCTATACTTAAATGTTTTAGATCTTCAAACTACTCTTAATATTAGACAAGTAGCCCAAGTAATGGGTCACCCCCTTAGCTACTCAACCAATCAGTTCAACACATTCAATTGATTAGTGGCTTCACCTATACCAGCAACACTCGCACATGAGGACTGCCAGGCCTGCTGAAGCTTGACATCACTTCAGTAGAACCAGTTTGGCAATGTGAAGCAGCTTGAGGGACCCAAAAAGCAAGTGCATGATGTCAGTCATTCAAATATGGATGTTAAAAAAGTCATGGAAGGGTTACAGGGTCGTTGCTAAGGCTCCGGGACTCACCACAGTGAGAGCCATTGTCCACAAATGAAACTTGGAACAGTAGTGAAGCGTACTAGGAGTGTCTGGAAAGTATAGGCTCATCCAGGAGGTCACAAAAGTCATAAAGCCAGCACCACATTCCACCATAGGAATTTCGTACCAACAGTGAAACATGGTGGTGGTAGTGTGATGGTCTGAGGCTGCTTGGCTTCTGAAGAACCTAAACGACTAGCATTACCTGATGGAACCATGAATTTTGCTATCTATAAGGAAATCCTGAAGGATAATGTGAAGAACAGAGCATTTGGATCCATCTTTGAGTGGCAGGTCAACGTCCTGATGCTTTGAAGCTCCTGTGGCAAGACCTTCAATGGGCTTTTCATGCTGGATAACCCTCCAATGTTGCCAAATTCTGCAAAAATTGACCATTTAGAAATTATTTTGACTGTGGCTTGAGTATTTCCATAACTGCTGGGATTTTCATACACAGCATCACTAGAGTTACTCAGAAGGGAACAACAACAACCCAGCGGCCCTGTTGGTGAGAGAGGTCAGTGGAGAATGACCGGACTGTACAACGGTAACTCAGATGATCACTCTGTATGACTGTGGTGCAGAAAACCATCTCAGAACACACAACATGGCCAACCTGACGGGTACAACAGCAGAAGACCGTGTCGGGTTCCTCTTCGGTCAGCCAAGAACGGAAAGCTGAGGCTGCAGATGGAGACTCACCAAAACTGGACAGCTGTAGACTAGACAAACATAGCCTGGATTGATGAATCTCTATTTCTGCTCACACAGATGGTAGGGGTCAGAATCTGGCACCAACAGCGTGAACCCATGGACCCATCCTGCCTCGTGTCAGGAGTCCAGGCTGGTGGAGGTGGTGTAATGATATAGCAGCATGACAGTGAGACATGTTCTTCAGTGTTGTTGTATTTGTATCTATGGAGAACACACCGGATTGGGAATGATGGTTTGTTTTGGAGCGCTGCGTGACGTATCCAGGGCTAGTCTGGTTGCCAGTTCTAGGATATAGCTTCTATAGCTTGAATTCCCCTCCTAGACACATAGTGACAGGGGACAGGTATCCCAGGAGTGCTGGCAAATACAGGGATGAGCCATGGGTGGGCCCTGCATTGGCCTATACAGGAACTGGGCGATGTCAACATGGACCAGACCCTCAAAGGAGTGTTTCCAACACCCTGTGGAATCCATACCAATAAGGAATGGGAGCCGTACCCAGCATTAGTACCCAGTTCCTAATAAAGCGCCCGGTGAGTGTACATCCACCCCGGCGAGGCCACATCTCAGAATTCCATATGGTTTTCCCCCTGCCGATGTCATTATTTCCCAAGTACCGCATTTACATATACGCGCGTCCGCCTGCGCTTCGGCACCTTGATTGTTTACAATGCTCTGGGGGCTTCATGATCGTGGACAGCTGGAGGCAGAGTCGCATCAGGTGTGTGTGGAACGCTCTCACCTATAGTGAAGTGTTAATTCCTAAACTAACAGATTGCCTGGGATGCTGTCGCAGGGGAGCGTATGCCGTACTTCACCGTGGAGGTCTTGTCAGCGGTGTGCTCGCCTGCGTCTCCTATTGAAGTTTAGCTTGTGGGCTGCCAGGGTGATGTATAAGTGTAGCTGAACGCTGACGGACGTATAGAGAAGTTAGAGAGAATGAAGTAATGAGGAACGTAT
>JAMWET010003565.1:0-35000 GCA_024036415.1 Prochilodus magdalenae | reverse complement strand
TGTCTCTCAGTATGGCGGTGTTGGGCGGCCATGTTTGCTAACCCAACACGCCAGACGTCTCGGTATGGAGTTGTGGAGGTTCCTAATGGTGTCCTGTGGTAATCCATCCCAGGGGTGGAGATGGAGTGACACCAGGCTTTCTGGACGTGTGACAACAAACCCACACCTCCTTCTGGGTGCAGCTGTGTTTTCGATGATGGGTGTATGCCGGTCCACTGGGTTGATAAGGTCCTCACCGTTTGCCACTACTGGTCCACCATCGGCTTGCCCAGATGTTCTTCTGTGTACAAGATCTAATGGTAATACACTAACACCAGTGTAGGTCAGTAGCTCCGAACGGCGAACAGGAAGGCCTTGGCACTCGCAGGTTTGTTGTGCTGTCAGACCTTTTTTCTGTCGGGCTCTGGCTGTGATTAAGCCAGGAGTGGAATCCAAACCAAATAAAGGAAGGACTGCTTGAAAAAGCCACTGACTCAGTGCATTTAGCGACTGCGGTATTAGCAACGCTCCACAACTCCTCCCTGCATTTTGTTATTATGCTACTTAGCAGCTCCCCATTTGTCCTCCCTAAAAAGCAGCAGCATTTGGACGGGCACATCCAGTGCTCGTTCCTTTCATCTGCACGCAAATCTACTTCTCATTTAGATCAGAGCTCTATTCACTCTATTCCCCCTTTCCCAGCGCTTCAATGGAGGCATAAGAAATGGTCGGCTGTTGTTTATTTTCCAGGCACAGCATGAAATTCTAATGTCCCTTTGGCAGAGGCACTGTTTGCTACTGCTGTCCCGCTCCCCAACGTTAAGTGAGCTTTCAGAAAATCGTCTTTATGGGGTTTCTTGTGTGCCACAGTCGCCCATTGCACCATAACACCGAGCGCTGTGTATCGGCAGTGGATATCGTGATTTGGGCTAGTCTTTAAAAGCTGCTAACTACCGTTACAGCATGCTGGCGTTCGTAAACAACGTGTGCACACGTGAGGTCCATTTAATATTTGACTTGACCCAGGTAGCATATCGTCACTGTCCAAAGAAAAACAAGTCTCTCCAAAATTGCAACTTTACAGGAGAGGCCAAAATCCAATTCAGTCCTAATGTAAGTCAATGGAACCGGACATTTTCCAAGCCGTCTTTGGACCATTTGCGTGGGTCCATTCGTCATGAAATTCACACCGAGTGTTAACAGCAGCTTATGTGATCAAATGATGCATAAAAGTAAAAATCGTCAAAAATGGAGATACATGTTTTTGATTGGACAGCGACGATATACACTCAGAATCAGAATCAGGAACAACCGATTGGAACGAAACTTGGTGGGTAGGTCTGACATTGTGAGACATGCACGTGAAGACAAGGACGGGCCTTATCGGTATCGAGATACCCAGCTGATTGTATCATGTCTCACTTTGCTGATCTGGATCTACAGAGCGTTTCCTCAAATCACTGTATAACCATATACATAAGCGACCACATGGCAAAACCTCGACCTTCCTTGGTCTGTTAGACCCTTTCATAAACACCCTGCTTGTCCAGACTACTAGTGGTTCTCCAGAGATGGACCAACATGGGAACTGCCAAATGTGGGGCTGAGGACCAGTATTAGAACCACGTCCTGGTATAATTCACCACTGGAGGTGGTGACTGAAAGTGGGTTTTGGCATGAAGTGGTCCTGATGTTCTGTAGAGTGGTGGTGATGGGAACCAGGGGTCTCCATGATGTCAACAACACACGTATAGCCCATAGTACCTCAAGGAGCACCAGTGACACCAAGGTTCTGGATGTAGCCACATCAGACACTCACCCATCAACGAATTGGTAGGTTGGTCCAGATGTGGTGGATGCCTTCCCTGGCACAGTTCCGAGGAGAATTCCCTGTAGACTGGGTTTTCCCCACCGCTGGTAGACCCGTATGAGCGTACGCTTCCTTACCCCTGCAGATTCAGCTACTTCCTCACACTATGGTCTTTGGCCACGCCCACATGCAGTCCCTCCTTTTAGCCAATCAGTAACATCTGCTCTGGAGCCACTTTCCACACATGGAACGAGACACTCCCTGCACCGTACCACCTCTTCTCCATCTATGGATCCCGTCACTCACACCCCACAGGGATTTACAGCCCCATCCTCCTCATGCAGCGCCATCTGCAGGAGCCTGAAGGTACTACCAGCTTGTAAGGTGACCCGAAGTAGATCTGTTTGACTACCTGTGGCTACTGTTGGTGCTACTGTTGGTGATACTTCTGGCTGGAAATGGCTGGTAATGACCCAGCACTGATACCGGGTATCTATCTCTGCCTACTGTTTCTCCGCTCCCATCCCATCTGACTCATCGGCTCATTATGAGTTGACCCTAGTGACCCTATATGGGTCCATTAAGGCTGTGCTAGACCGGGGCGAAGCCTGTAAATGTGCAGCGGGGTGGTTTCGGACAGATGCAGGCCCGCTATAGTCCATAATGGCATACTGCCTTTTAGGCGGGAACGCCTCATCCCTTTATTTATAGCAGCTTATCCCCAACACTAGGCGGATTTGTTTATTGCCGCACTTTTGCGTTATGATTTCCCAGATGTTAGGCCTACACGTGCGCGCCATTGATATTCCCCGCCGCGGATAGCGGCATCTGTCCTGTCTCTTGTTTCCGCCCATAATCAAGCCGTTCATGAATATTAGATGTAATGAATATCACTTGATGTGCGGAGCGGCGGATTGAATTGGAGCCAGCCAGCGCCAACCCGTTGGCCCGCCTGTCACTCGGTTGTTGTTTTTCTAATTCCGTTTCTGACACCCAGTTTGCTATTGCTCCAGAAAAAGAAAATTGACTCGTTCGCCGGGTAATTTATTTGAGATTTTCACACCGGTTGAAGCGCCGTGCCCACGCTGATTGTCCCTGATACCAGCGCACGGGCGAACAGAGGCACTCCGGCACGAACGGCACATGCACTCGAACGCAGAGAGAGATTAATTTGAAATGAGGTACTGCCCAGGACAAAGAGGAAGCCGCAGAGCACGTCTTTCATCTTTCATTTCTTGTTTTGTCACGAGACTTGGGCTTGTAGCTCCTTCTCCGCTTCTGAAAGGCATTGCGTAATGGTCATTTAGCCTTACTCAAAGCTTCAGCGCATGGAGATAATCACTTGCTCTTCAGAATGGCCTCAGAGCTGAAGGAGCCCTGTGGTGCTTTCGCATATTCACCTTCTGTACACTGAACGCAGATGGTCAAGTGTGTAGCTCCGCCTTTAAAGGGGAATTCAATCAATCAATCAATCAACATTTATTTTTATAGCGCTTTTTACAACAGATGTTGTCACAAAGCAGCTTTACAAAGAATCTTTACAAAGAATCTGGTGTTCGAGCCCCACAATGAGCAAGCCGAAGGCAACAGTGGCAAGGAAAAACTCCCTTAGTTAGGAAGGAAGAAACCTCGAGAGGATCCAAGACTCAAAGGGGGAACCCATCCTCCTCGGGTCAACACCAGATACAAGACAGCACTAGAAAGCAGAGTGTAATGTCTGATTAGTCTGTAATGATGTTGGTGGTTCATAAGATGGGTCAGCAGGCGCAGGCCAAGCCTCCACAGTGCAGGACAGCCAGGAGCTCCGTGGTAGTAAAGGTTCCCAGTGGCTCCCAGGCAGAGCAGATGTAGCAACAGCATCAGGCCACACAGGACGGGCAGCAGTTCAGCTCAGACAAAGAGAACAGACAGACTGTTAGCTCTGACAGACCTGAACACACTATACGATGTTAACAGAGTGCAGCAGTGACTCCGGCAGGCCTGGCTATTACAGCATAACTAAAAGGGAGAGCCAGAAGGTCACACAGACATGAGGGCTCCCTGAGAAGTCAGCGCCCCTCTGCTCCACCGTCAACAAACCTGAGTGAACACGAGGAGCAGCGGGACGACAGCACCAACATTCCCAGTTTACCAAACACTCTCTGTCAGTGGACCCCTAGACCTGCACCTTTTATCTATCAGAAAGAAAAGACTAATTACCAAAAGCCTGACTAAACAAGTAGGTTTTAAGCCTGGACTTAAAGATTGAGGCTGTGTCTGAGTCCCGAACACTGACAGGTAAATTATTCCAAAGCTGGGGGGCCTTGTATGAAAAGGCTCTGCTCCCCGATGTAACTTTGTTAATTCTAGGCACTAACAGAGAGCCCGCACTTTGAGACCTAAGGTCACGTGAAGGCTTGTAGTACGAGATAAGTTCAGTAAGGTAGGTAGGAGCGAGGCCGTTTAGAGCCTTATACGTCAGAAGAAGAATTTTATACTCAATACGGAATTTAACTGGTAACCAGTGTAAGTTGGATAAGACTGGGCTGATATGATCAAACTTCCTAGTTCTTGTAAGGACTCTAGCTGCAGCGTTTTGGACTAGCTGAAGTTTGTTAAGGCTTTTGCAGGAACAACCAGAAAGCAGGGCATTACAGTAATCCAGCCTTGAGGTAATAAAGGCGTGAACTAGTTTTTCTGCATCCTGTAGTGACAGTGCATTTCTTAATTTCGCAATATTGCGAAGATGTAGGAAAGCTACTCTAGTGATATTATTAATATGCTCATCGAAGGCCAAATCAGGATCAATTGTGACACCAAGACTTTTAACAGAGGTACCTGGTGTAACTAAGAAGCTATTTAGATTGAGTGGTAATGCAGACAGCTTGTTTCTAACACTTTTGGGACCAAGAAGAAGAACTTCTGTTTTGTCTGAGTTTAATAGGAGGAAGTTGCTTGACATCCAGTCTCTTATGTCTCTAACACAGTCCTCTATCTTATTAAGGTGAAGTGGATCATCTGGTCTAGCTGAGATATACAGTTGCGTGTCATCAGCATAGCAGTGAAAATTTATGTTATGGTTTCTGATTATGGTACCGAGTGGTAGCATGTATAAGGTAAATAGTATAGGTCCTAAGACAGATCCCTGTGGAACACCAAACTGAACTTTTGTGTGAGTGGACGATTGACCGTTTATATTTACAAACTGATAGCGGTCGCTTAAGTAAGATCTGAACCATGAAAGAGCTATTCCTGTTACTCCTACAAGATTTTCCAGCCTGTCTAGTAGGATGGAGTGGTCTATTGTGTCAAATGCTGCACTAAGATCCAGTAGGACCAGTAAGGATGAGTTACCTCTGTCAGCAAATATTAAAAGATCATTTACAATTTTCACCAGTGCTGTCTCGGTGCTATGATGAGGCCTAAAACCAGACTGGAATTTTTCATGGATGTTGTTCCTGTGCAGGTAGGAGCTTAACTGTTGTGCTACAGCTTTCTCTAAAATCTTTGATATAAATGGAAGATTTGAAATAGGTCTGTAGTTTGCTAGATCATAGGGATCAAGATTAGGTTTCTTAATTAAAGGCTTAATTACTGCTAATTTAAGGGATTTTGGGACGTAACCTAGGCTAAGAGATGAGTTTATTATAGACAGAAGAGGCATGGTTATATCTGGCAGAACTTTCTTCAGTAAACTAGTCGGAACTGGATCTAGCATGCACGTAGACGATTTTGAGGATGAAATTATTTGAAATAAATCTCTTTGTTGGAGTACAGAAAAAGATTCCAGCCTCTCTGCAGGAGTTATACTGTGCTCTAGATTAGCATTAACACTTGAAGCTGTTACCTGCGCATTTTGTATTTTTAGCCTAATTGTTTCAATTTTATTACTGAAGAAATTCATAAAGTCGTTGCTACTGTATGTTAACGGTATCTGGGGTTCAGTCGCAGATTGACTCTTAGTTAATTTAGAGATAGTGCTAAATAATAATCTTGGATTATTTTTGTTATTATCTATCAGTGAGGACAGATAAGATGAACGTGCTACACTTAGAGCTTTTCTATAGTCTATGAGGCTATCCTTCCAGGCAGACTGGAACACTTCAAGTTTAGTCAGGCGCCATTTACGCTCTAGTTGTCTGACGGTCTGTTTTAGAGCTCGAGTGTGATCATTATACCATGGAGCTAGTTTCTTCTGCCTAATTCTTTTACGTTTTAATGGAGCCACTTTATTTAAAGTAGAGTGAAAAGTGTCCTCCAAGCATTGGGTAAGAATATCTAGATCAGTGGGTTTAGACAGAGAGCTAATAGTATTAGACAGATCTGGGAGGTTTTCGATAAAGCTACGAGGTGTAGAGGAAGTCATAGTGCGCTTAACACAGTATTGTGTGGATAAACCTATAGTACGACTAAAGCTAATTTCATATGAGATTAGATAATGATCTGAGACTGCTGTGGTCTGAGGAAGTATAGTTAGATTGTCTATATTCACTCCGAAGGTTAAATTAAATCCAGAGTGTGGCTACAGTAATGAGTTGGTCCCATTATATTCTGAGTGATACTGAATGAGTCTAGGATGGATAAAAACGCCTTACTAAGTGGATCCTGTGGTTTGTCAAGGTGAATATTAAAATCTCCAACAATTATTGCCTTATTTGAGACTGTTATTAAACTTGATAAAAAGTCAGCAAACTCCTGTAGGAATTCAGAGTAGGGCCCTGGTGGCCTGTAGATTGTAATCAGTGAAAACGAGTGTTTTTTCGTTCTTTGATCACATATATTAAGAAACAGAATTTCGAAAGAAGAGTATGTGCAGCCTGCTTTCTGGTTTATTCCTAAAGAATTGGAGAAGATGGTTGCTACACCTCCACCCCGCCCGTTTAAACGAGGACGGTGTACATAACTGTAGCCTGTCGGGGTGGCTTCATTTAAAGCTAGATACTCTTCAGGTCTAATCCACGTTTCTGTGAGACACAGAGCATCAAAACTATGATCCGTAATGAGATCATTGATAAGGACGGCCTTAGATGTAAGTGATCTGATATTAAGCAGACCTAGTTTCAGACTCAGTGTACGATCATTGTGAACTGATTGAACTGGTCTGATGTTAATCAGGTTAGTAAGACTAACTGTTTGCAGTTTTCTAAAATTTAGTTTGACTCGGGGGACAGACACAGTCTCGATTCTATGGATCCTATGTGGCGTCTCTAGGCAGCGAGCAGACACTTGGTTTAGCCTGTTTGTCTGCCGCCTGGTCTTGGCCCTGGTTTGTCAGCGATTAACTCTCCTACTCTGATTAAGACTTCGTGCTATATTACACGAAATGAGAGCAGCACCTTCCCGCGAGGGGTGGATACCGTCCCGACTCAAAAGACCAGGCTTACCCTCAAACGTAGACCAATTGTCTATAAAGCCCACATTGTTTTCTGAGCACCACTTGGACAACCAGTAGTTCAGCGACCATAATCTGCTGTAGATTTCGGCGCCACGCCGAACTGGTAGAGGGCCAGAGCATATTACAGCATCGGACATCGTCTGGGCTAATTGACACACCTCTTTAATATTAGCCTTAGTAATCTCTGACTGCCGCAGACGAACGTCATTAGTCCCTACGTGAATAACTATCCTCGAATATCTATGACTAGCTAGCATCCTAAGATTACCTCTAATGTCCGGCGCCCTGGCTCCCGGTAAACAGCTAACTGCTACTGGCGCCCCTAAAGGAGAAGCTATTTTCACGTGTCGTAGAATAGAATCTCCAATTCCAATTCCCCTTGTTCCCTCCACGCAAAAAAGTGTGGTGGAGAAGTCAGTGGTGGTGAATGGAACCAGACATCCATACCTCCATCCCACCGATCAAGTCCCAGTGCCCCTGTTGCTGGTTCCAAGGAACTATGGAGCCCCCTTTTTGGACAACACAGAAAAGCAAGATGGCGGAACGTGCTCCTTCCTCAGCAGACCATTGATGAGTCGTTTGGCGACGTCGGCAACTTTCGTGGTGACGTCAGCGACACTGGGATGAATCAGGGAACTGCTTTTCTTGGGATGAATCACGGTTCGAGTTTGCCCACCTGCGAACCAGGGTTTTGGGGCACCAGCACTGGCACCCAAGAGCTCCCGGAAAGTTATTACAGTGAATAGTTATGTATACGTTGCCTGATGGCCGAGATGTTCCTTTGAGTGTTGCGCAACAGCTACGTGACAAATTCCAAGTTGACCTTGACGTTATCGCTGATGATGTCATGGGGGGAAAAAAAAAACACAATGAGAAGGGAATGCCATAAGTCACTAGAGCTTGATGTGCCATTTCCAACAACCCCTGGATGGCGCTGCTAGCCTACAAGGAACCAGGTTTTGGGAACCTGCGAATTTGTACAGGACCTGGGTGCACACAACAGTGTTTACAGCATTTAGCTGACGCTCTTATCCAGAGCGCCTAATAAGGTTGATCATATTACAGACGGGCCAGTGTAGCGTTAGGAGTCTTGCCCAAGGACTCTTATTAGTGTAGAACAGCATAGGCACTCAGCCCGGGATTCGAACCCCAGTCTCCCACGTGTGGTGTTGGCTACTTGGCATGTAGTGGTGTTATCCACTACACCACCCACCACTTGACTTGACTTGCCCCTTGGTGACAGGCCAAGTCCACTAGACTGACTTTCCAACATTCCATATAAACACTCAGAAGACGCATGTAGGTTCACTGGTGGTGTGTCTATATGCATTGTAGACATGGCGACCCCTGGTTCCTGTCAATCATTGCCCACCCTGCCTATTTGTGTCTTTGTTTACCTTGCCCTGCGTTCCTGTAATTTTCCATGTGCCCTTGTTTATTTAGTTTCCTAGCTTCTCCGCCCTCATGCCACGCCCCTCACCTGTTCCCAGTTTGTGGCTCCGCCCCTTCCCAGGTGTTCCTGGTTGGTCCTTGTGCATTTAGACTCCCAGTTGTTCCCTTTGTGTTTGCTTGATGTCTTGGTTCTCTGTTCCTAGGTCTCAGTAGACCTTCGGTTCATTTCGTTCTAGTGTCTTTCCAGTTTTAGGTTCTATTGCTTGCTAGCGTTCTACTATTCAGTGTGTAGCAGGTGATGTAGTTACAGTTGTCAAAGTTGGGTTTACTCAACAATCCACAATGCACACTCAGAACCAGTGGACGACTTAGTGTGATAGCGAAGTACACTAAACTCCAACAATTCCAATGGGAAACGGAAAGCGAGGAGATTCTCCGGTCTGGGAAATTCTGAAAAGATGGCGGTGCAATGGTGGCTGCAGTGGTGGCAGGGTCGGACATGGTGTAGAAATGTGAGTTCAAGCCAAATCTGTCCAACCAGCCTGTGGAAATGAAGTTATTCTACTCAATATGCATTTAGATGAATTTACATGTCAGTGTTTTGCAATAGAACCTTCACCAATGGAACCTTTAGAGTCTAGCTATGATCACCCCATGCTAGTAGGAGATGATGTGGTATGATAGTATTTGGTGTACTAGCCTACAGAACCCATACAACTAAGATTAGCACATACTGAGTAACATTAGAGTGTAGTACAAAATTCAGACACAGCCTCTACAATCAACCATTTTACACCCAACCCTTCTGAACGAGTGGGCTTTCTCCTCAGGAGATGGTTTTATGTCTAAACCTGAAAATCTTACTCTCTAATCTTCCTCTCAGCCCTACCAAGCCTGATGGCAGGCCTCCCGTCATAGAAATGGCAGGACAAAGAAAGTGAAAATAACAGGGCTGGACTTTTAGTTCCCATGATTTGGAAAAGTTCTCCCGGTGGCGCAAAGGTGTTATCAGAAATTCTACTTCTGTAGCTTTTCTATGAATTTGACACGAGATTGGTTTGGGGAAGCTGCCGTAGAAACACCAGCCGTGATAAATGTCAGTCAGGGACGCTCGTGACTCATATAATGATTCCAGCCAATTTATGCTGTCACAGCTTCAGAACCGTCGCCTGCAAATCAAGCCCAGTCCTGTCTTCACCACCAAACGTGAAAAAATCCTCTTTGCAGCTTCAAGCCAGAGTATTCTATAAGGGTCATGTGGTAAAACGCTAAAACGTGACTAAACTGCTGGTCTAAACCTGGGGGTTTAGCGTAAATGTAGAGTTAGGGGTTTAGTGTAGATGTAGGGGTTAGGGGTTTAGTGTAAATGTAGGGGTTAGGGGTTTAGTGTAAATGTAGGGGTTAGGGGGTTTAGTGTAAATGTAGGGGTTAGGGGGTTTAGTGTAGATGTAGGGGTTAGGGGGTTTAGTGTAGATGTAGGGGTTAGGGGTTTAGTGTAAATGTAGGGGTTAGGGGGTTTAGTATAATTGTAGGGGTTAGGGGTTTAGTGTAAATGTAAGAGTTAGGGGTTTAGTGTAGATGTAGGGGTTAGGGGGTTTAGTGTAGATGTAGGGGTTAGGGGTTTAGTGTAGATGTAGGGGTTAGGGGGTTTAGTGTAGATGTAGGGGTTAGGGGGTTTAGTGTAGATGTAGGGGTTAGGGGGTTTAGTGTAAATGTAGGGGTTAGGGGGTTTAGTGTAAATGTAGGGGTTAGGGGGTTTAGTGTAAATGTAGGGGTTAGGGGTTTAGTGTAAATGTAGGGGTTAGGGGTTTAGTGTAAATGTAGGGGTTAGGGGGTTTAGTGTAAATGTAGGGGTTAGGGGTTTAGTGTAAATGTAGAGGTTAGGGGGTTTAGTGTAGATGTAGGGGTTAGGGGGTTTAGTGTAAATGTAGGGGTTAGGGGGTTTAGTGTAAATGTAGGGGTTAGGGGGTTTAGTGTAAATGTAGGGGTTAGGGGGTTTAGTGTAGATGTAGGGGTTAGGGGGTTTAGTGTAGATGTAGGGGTTAGGGGGTTTAGTGTAAATGTAGGGGTTAGGGGGTTTAGTGTAGATGTAGGGGTTAGGGGTTTAGTGTAGATGTAGGGGTTAGGGAGTTTAGTGTAGATGTAGGGGTTAGGGGTTTAGTGTAGATGTAGTGGGTTAGGGGGTTTAGTGTAGATGTAGAGGTTAGGGGTTTAGTGTAGATGTAGGGGTTAGGGGGTTTAGTGTAGATGTAGGGGTTAGGGGTTTAGTGTAGATGTAGGGGTTAGTGTTTAGTGTAAATGTAGGGGTTAGGGGGTTTAGTGTAAATGTAGGGTTTAGGGGTTTAGTGTAAATGTAGGGGTTAGGGGTTTAGTGTAAATGTAGAGGTTAGGGGTTTAGTGTAGATGTAGGGGTTAGGGGTTTAGTGTAAATGTAGGGGTTAGGGGTTTAGTGTAAATGTAGGGGTTAGCGGGTTTAGAGTAAATGTAGGGGATATGGGGTTTAGTGTAAATGTAGGGGTTAGGGGTTTAGTGTAAATGTAGGGGTTAGGGGTTTAGCGTAAATGTAGAGGGTTAGGGGTTTAGTGTAGATGTAGGGGTTAGGGGTTTAGTGTAGATGTAGGGGTTAAGGGTTTAGCGTAAATGTAGAGTTAGGGGTTTAGTGTAGATGTAGGGGTTAGTGTTTAGTGTAGATGTAGGGGTTAGTGTTTAGTGTAGATGTAGGGGTTAGTGGTTTAGTGTAAATGTAGGGGTTAGGGGTTTAGTGTAGATGTAGGGGTTAGGGGGGTTAGTGTAAATGTAGGGGTTAGGGGGTTTAGTGTAAATGTAGGGGTTAGGGGTTTAGTGTAAATGTAGGGGTTAGAGGTTTAGTGTAGATGTAGGGGTTAGGGGTTTAGTGTAAATGTAGGGGTTAGGGGTTTATTGTAGATGTAGGGGTTAGCGGTTTAGTGTAGATGTAGGGGTTAGAGGTTTAGTGTAGATGTAGGGGTTAGGGGTTTAGTGTAGATGTAGGGGTTAGGGGGTTTAGTGTAAATGTAGGGATTAGGGGTTTAGTGTAAATGTAGGGGTTAGAGGTTTAGTGTAGATGTAGGGGTTAGGGGTTTAGTGTAAATGTAGGGGTTAGGGGGTTTAGTGTAAGAGATTAAGGAACCTCATGCATGGTGGTCGGGGTGGAGTCCACAGTTGCTATCTGGATGGATCCTATCCGAGGCGGTGGAGCGTTTTCCACATGGAACAGAAACGTCCATAACGATCGACGTGGTCTCCGATAATGGTAGACTGGCATTTACACATGAGTGCAGCCATCAATACTTCTACAGATTGGCTGATGGCTTGGGTTTCATGCCGCAGTGCGAGACACTGGCAACACAGGCTCATGATGGCAACTGTTACACACACACTAACACCACCACCACGTCAGTGTCACTGCAGGGCTGAGAATGATCCACCACCCACATCCTACCTGCTCTGTGGTGGTCCTGTGGGGGTCCTGCCCATTGAAGATCAGGGTAATACAGTACACAGAGCTGTAAAGTGAACAGATGTCATTGGCAGCACGTTTTCGGGATATGGAAGCTGGTCCCATAGAAACAGGGCTGTGTGCTGTTCTCAGCTGAGGAACATGAGTCACAGAGAAGATATGAAACCCATTCGTTTCCCATAGACGACAACCCACCCAACATCCCTGTGAGCCATAACGGGGCTCGAACGTAAACGGCATCGCTGACGGGAGCACTGCAGCCCCTCCCAGAATGGGCTAGGAGCTACCAAAACACATTGAATGCTGTTAGCATGATAGCATTAGCGCTATTAGCGCTATACCTATTAGCGCTATTAGCGCTATACCTATTAGCGCTATACCTATTAGCGCTATACCTCTCTTTTTCACTCTTGTACTATTGAGCCATAACTGTCCACAGTGGTAGTCATAGTAACCAGACATCCACCAAACCAGCGACACAAGATACTCCATCATTACCATTCCACATAAACACTGAGCAGACCTGTATGACCGTACGCTTCCATACACCTGCAGATTCAGCTACTTCCTCACACTGTGGTCTTTGGCCACGCCCACATGCTCAGTCCCTCCTTTTAGCCAATCAGTAACATCTGCTCTGGAGCGTTTTCCACACATGGAACGAGACACTCCCTGCACCGTAGCACCTCTTCTCCATCTATGGATCCCGTCACTCACACCCCGCAGGGGTTTATAGTAGCTCCAGCATCCTCGTGCAGCGCCATCTGCAGGAGCCTGAAGGTACTACCACCTGAAATACCCAAGCTGGCTCATGTATTGTTTGTCCAGTGAGCTTGTATGCTGTATATACGTCCTGGTTCATGCGTGCACAAGCTCATGAGTCTCCTACATGGAAATATGATAAGCAGGTAGCTCGTATTTACACACCTCTGTGCTTTAGGACTGTACTGTGTTTAATATGTTTTCATGGAGGCCCGGTTTATCTGCTACTGGGCTCCACAACGGGCTTTTCAATATCCTCCATATGTGTCGGCAGGACGGCAGAAGCCAGCGTGGCCTGGAGGTTCAGAAACCCAAGGACAGGAGGTGAATCGCAGCAGGTGCGGTGGCACGTTCCCAGGATCTAGGACAGTGGACCGATTCCAGCTGGCCGAAAGCCTCTCCCCCCAGGCCGCGGCGCAGCCAGCTACCTGAACCAAGGTTAGTGACTAAGACCCTACCCGGCCCGCAGGGAGGCTGAATCTTAATGTAAACCGACTCATCTATAAATGATGGCAAGTGGTGATTAATCAAAATCTGACAATGTGTACGGAGCGGTCCGATGGGTCACAGCTTCTTTTTTAGCACCCCAGCTTTCCCCACCCTCGCGCTTCTGGGCCCGGGCCATTTTCTTCCTCACAGGTTAGTGAATGGTGTCAAAGCTATTGTTCTGTCCGGGGTCTTTCTGGAGGGAAAGCAAAGCTGCCCCTTTTTCATTTGGAGCTTTCATTCAGCTAGTCTGGACATCATTTCATTTTGACGTCGAATGTGACCCATTTACACAGAAGAGTCACATTATTATGACCAGCTAATTTCCAGAGTAACCACCTTGTGCAGCACAGACAGCAGCTACACAGGCTGGGAGTGACTCAGTATGGTCCGGGTAGGTTGTCCCAGGTATCCGGAGCCGGGAGGATCCATAGAGCGAGCATGACGATCGAGGTGGTCCCATAGATGCTCAGTAGAGTTCAAGTCTAGGGAATTAGGGGGCCGGGCTAGTACTTGGATGTCTTGGTCATGCTCTTCTAGCTGGATTGCTGGAGCATCCCATCCGCCCCAAGCTTGAGAGTGCCCTCTACGTGGACGAGTGGGCCTAGAGCTACTTCCTGTGCTGCCGAATGTAAGAAGTGGTCATAATAATGTGACTTTTTACAACAAATATTTAACAGTGAGCTTTTATTTGGTTTGTGCCACCATGTACTATTGACATGGGACTTTACACTTCAGCCACCTTGCGTGGGCACTGTGATGGTAAATAAAAAGCCCCATGCCATGCGCCCATGTGTTCCAGCTGCCCTGGGGGCAGACTTATAATGAGGTCGCTGAACGCATCACTTACGATAGGTAGGATGAGGTTAAATTCGGATTCAACTAGTCATTCTGTAATAACGCCATGCCGCACCACTCTCCGCGGTGCCCGGTCGGAGCTGGCGGGGGCTGAATCCCGCTCCCGCTCGGCCCTCCACCTAAAATAACACTTGACCGACTCATTCCAGGCCTCGCTGTATTAATCTTTCTCTCAGGTTTCAATATATATTAATGTAGCCTGTAATTCTGAGGACTGCCAAACCGCCGACTCATCTTCCCTCTCCTCCGGCGAGATTGAGTTCTCAGGGTTAATTATTGCATTGAGTGATATCGCTCTTTATATTATCATACCATCCGGTTAGAAACTGATCCGGACTGTCAGCACTGCACTGGTACAGCCGAAAGCGCAATATGCTGGTGTGGGTACACGGTGCTGGGCAAGCTGCCACGGCAACCGACTTATAAGACTGAGCTTTAGAGGTGTTTATCTCGTACAGTGGACACTTCAACCTACCAGGCTGGCAGTGACTCAGTAGGGTCCTGGTGGGTTGTCATGGGTATCTGGAGCCATGCTGACTGCGGTGCATCCCATAGAGGATCCATAGAGCCAACACGACTATCCAGGTGGTCCCATAGATGCTCAACTGGAGCCAAGGTGGGACATTTCTAGCTGTGTCGCATGCAGCATTGCCAATCACCATGTATGGGTGTGCGGGATCTGCAAGGATGGGTTCACATCCAAGTATACACACACAGCGTATATACCCAACGGGCTACACGTCGCCAGCGGCAACGGTAGGAAGTGGTCATAATGATGTGACCCCAGACAGACAGAGGCTGGCCCGTTACTGGCGAAGCCGACTAGAGAGTGACCTTTCCCTGACCTTACGTCTATTTTACCCAACAGTGCAATGGCTTGATGAATGTATCTTCAGGGAGACCCCCAGAATTCCTCCATCTACCCCATATCACAGCACCCTGGGCTTCTTCCCCCATCCACCCCATATCACAGCACCCTGGGCTTCTTCCTCCATCTACCCCATATCACAGTACCCTGGGCTTCTTCCTCCATCTACCCCATATCACAGTACCCTGGGCTTCTTCCTCCATCTACCCCATATCACAGCGGCCTGGGCTTCTTCCTCTATCTACCCCATATCACAGCGACCTGGGCTTCTTCCTCTATCTACCCCATATCACAGTACCCTGGGCTTCTTCCTCCATCCACCCCATATCACAGCGGCCTGGGCTTCTTCCTCTATCTACCCCATATCACAGTACCCTGGGCTTCTTCCTCCATCCACCCCATATCACAGTACCCTGGGCTTCTTCCTCCATCTTCCCCATATCACAGCGGCCTGGGCTTCTTCCTCCATCTACCCCATATCACAGTACCCTGGGCTTCTTCCTCCATCCACCCCATATCACAGTACCCTGGGCTTCTTCCTCCATCCACCCCATATCACAGTACCCTGGGCTTCTTCCTCCATCCACCCCATATCACAGTACCCTGGGCTTCTTCCTCCATCCACCCCATATCACAGTACCCTGGGCTTCTTCCTCCATCCACCCCATATCACAGTACCCTGGGCTTCTTCCTCCATCTACCCCATATCACAGCACCCTGGGCTTCTTCCTCCATCTACCCCATATCACAGTACCCTGGGCTTCTTCCTCCATCCACCCCATATCACAGTACCCTGGGCTTCTTCCTCCATCCACCCCATATTACAGTACCCTGGGCTTCTTCCTCCATCTACCCCATATCACAGTACCCTGGGCTTCTTCCTCCATCTACCCCATATCACAGTACCCTGGGCTTCTTCCTCCATCTACCCCATATCACAGTACCCTGGGCTTCTTCCTCCATCCACCCCATATCACAGTACCCTGGGCTTCTTCCTCCATCCACCCCATATCACAGTACCCTGGGCTTCTTCCTCCATCTACCCCATATCACAGTACCCTGGGCTTCTTCCTCCGTCTACCCCATATCACAGTACCCTGGGCTTCTTCCTCCATCTACCCCATATCACAGTACCCTGGGCTTCTTCCTCCATCTACCCCATATCACAGTACCCTGGGCTTCTTCCTCCATCTACCCCATATCACAGCGGCCTGGGCTTCTTCCTCCATCCACCCCATATCACAGTACCCTGGGCTTCTTCCCCCAGCTTCCCCATATCACAGTACCCTGGGCTTCTTCCTCCATCTACCCCATATCACAGTACCCTGGGCTTCTTCCTCCATCTACCCCATATCACAGCGGCCTGGGCTTCTTCCTCCATCTACCCCATATCACAGTACCCTGGGCTTCTTCCTCCATCTACCCCATATCACAGCGGCCTGGGCTTCTTCCTCCATCCACCCCATATCACAGTACCCTGGGCTTCTTCCTCCATCTATCCCATATCACAGCAGCCTGGGCTTCTTCCTCCATCTACCCCATATCACAGTACCCTGGGCTTCTTCCTCCATCTACCCCATATCACAGCGGCCTGGGCTTCTTCCTCCATCCACCCCATATCACAGTACCCTGGGCTTCTTCCTCCATCTACCCCATATCACAGTACCCTGGGCTTCTTCCTCCATCTACCCCATATCACAGTACCCTGGGCTTCTTCCTCCATCTACCCCATATCACAGTACCCTGGGCTTCTTCCTCCATCTACCCCATATCACAGTACCCTGGGCTTCTTCCTCCATCCACCCCATATCACAGTACCCTGGGCTTCTTCCTCCATCTACCCCATATCACAGTACCCCATCACTCAGACAGGTGGACGGTTAAGTGCGTTTGAGCGTTTAACCACGACCTATGGCATTTTACCGTGAATGGAATGTTACGTTTGTGGGTTTGGATGCCGGTTTGATCAATTCCCACTCCTCCCACTCATCTTTGATAGCCGCTACTACAGCGCTCTTACGAGCACGGCTTTATTGGTTGACTGTTCGTGGCTGATTTCTATTATATCAATAAATAAAGCAGGTACAGTGGAATAATGGAAGGGCCGTCTGCTCGGTAGCGCAGGAGCCTAATGCATCCTACGCAGTGCTCTATCTGATTTGTAACGATCAAAGAACACATTTGTTCCATTGGAATTTCCCCCGAGATGCAGAGAACCATTCCATCGCTGCATCCAGAGGAATTGAATTTGGAATTAGGACTTTGTATAGCACTTTGTCGAATGAGCATTGACACAGCGCCGCCGTATGGTTTTCCTGGCCGGGGACCAACCCGCACGTACTGAAACGGCACCGGCAGAACTCTTCACAGTGGTGGTGAATGGAACCAGACGTCCACCACGGTGGTTACATGAGCCCGGAGTCTGGGAACTCTTATCCGAACCTTGGTTTCCGGGTTCCCATGTGCGGCTTCGTTCTGCTTGGGCCTGGTTTCTTCCAAACGGTGGGCTCTGTGCACCAGGGAGGTTTACAGCTCATGCTGACGGAGATATAAAAAAAATTTCCCCATATTTCACCACAGCCTTCCCGGCCTTTTCACCAGGAGCAGCTGTTGCAAAAATTTCCCAAACAGGCTTCTTTAGCCTTTCACTTTCTCATTCCGTAGCTGCAAATCATGTCTGCTGCTGTGTGTGCACTCCATCTTCTTACAGAAGGCACTTGGAGAAACCGGAGTAATCCCCAAAATTGTTTACTCTGGCGGTTTGCATGTGAGGTGGTGTTACTGGTGTGGAAGCCCTGGGCTTCTTCCTCCATCTACCCCATATCACAGCACCCTGGGCTTCTTCCTCCATCTACCCCATATCACAGTACCCTGGGCTTCTTCCTCCATCTACCCCATATCACAGTACCCTGGGCTTCTTCCCCCATCTACCCCATATCACAGTACCCTGGGCTTCTTCCTCCATCCACCCCATATCACAGTACCCTGGGCTTCTTCCCCCATCTACCCCATATCACAGTACCCTGGGCTTCTTCCTCCATCCACCCCATATCACAGCACCCTGGGCTTCTTCCTCCATCCACCACATATCACAGTACCCTGGGCTTCTTCCTCCATCTACCCCATATCACAGCACCCTGGGCTTCTTCCTCCATCCACCCCATATCACAGTACCCTGGGCTTCTTCCTCCATCTACCCCATATCACAGCACCCTGGGCTTCTTCCTCCATCCACCCCATATCACAGTACCCTGGGCTTCCTCCCCCATCTACCCCATATCACAGCGGCCTGGGCTTCTTCCCCCATCTACCCCATATCACAGTACCCTGGGCTTCTTCCCCCATCTACCCCATATCACAGCACCCTGGGCTTCTTCCTCCATCCACCCCATATCACAGTACCCTGGGCTTCTTCCTCCATCCACCCCATATCACAGCGGCCTGGGCTTCTTCCTCCATCTACCCCATATCACAGTGGCCTGGGCTTCTTCCTCCATCTACCCCATATCACAGCCGCCTGGGCTTCTTCCTCCATCTACCCCATATCACAGTACCCTGGGCTTCTTCCTCCATCTACCCCATATCACAGTACCCTGGGCTTCTTCCCCCATCCACCCCATATCACAGTACCCTGGGCTTCTTCCTCCATCCACCCCATATCACAGCGGCCTGGGCTTCTTCCTCTACCCCCTGGGCTTCTTCCTCCATCTACCCCATATCACAGTACCCTGGGCTTCCTTCTCCATCTACCCCATATCACAGTACCCTGGGCTTCTTCCTCCATCCACCCCATATCACAGCGGCCTGGGCTTCTTCCTCCATCTACCCCATATCACAGTACCCTGGGCTTCTTCCCCCATCTACCCCATATCACAGCGGCCTGGGCTTCTTCCTCCATCCACCCCATATCACAGCGGCCTGGGCTTCTTCCTCTACCCCCTGGGCTTCTTCCTCCATCTACCCCATATCACAGCGGCCTGGGCTTCTTCCTCCATCTACCCCATATCACAGCGGCCTGGGCTTCTTCCTCCATCTACCCCATATCACAGTACCCTGGGCTTCTTCACCCATCTACCCCATATCACTGCCGCCTGGGCTTCTTCCTCCATCTACTCCATATCACAGTACCCTGGGCTTCTTCCTCCATCTACCCCATATCACAGCACCCTGGGCTTCCTAGCCTCTGAGTGTTTGTAAAGGTTCCACTCCTGCTTCCTATTTTCCTTTTCCGAGAGTTCGCTCTCCTCCTGATCCCGATAAATAAGAGCGAGGAAAATTGCTTCTGAAAAATGAGCTGCCAGTGACCTTTAGGCCACGTAAATGCCATTGATAAATCCGTGTAATTAGCGGCGCTGCAGATCACAGGGATAACAATTAAACACAACCTGCTCGCAACCCCTCGCTCTATAATCACAGCCAGGAAGGTCGTATACCCAAAACGCCGCCGCTCCACTTCAACAGCCAGCGCCGCCTGACCGAGCTCCAAACGGGCTCTCAAGCACGGCCGCCATGACAGGAATTGGAGCTCCACGCTTGTGGATTAGACCAGGCTCTGGAGAAGGAGAACCAGGAGCAAATGGGGATCCCTGCTCTGGAATACGAGCGTAATTAACGACCAGATTTCAGGACAGGGCTGCACAAGGGGCTCGCTCGGATTCCGAGTCTTTCTTTGACAAACAAGCCCGGGCCCGGTGAGGCGAGGTCATCAGCCCTTCCTTCGGTGAGGCGGCCTCACACCGCGGAGCCGCCGCATCCCCGGTAATTAATCCCACGTTCGCCTGATGCCGACGCAGCCTACATAGCCCGGCTCGGTAATTGATCTAAAGAGAACGCGGCACCGAGACGTGGAGGTAGAACCTCCTGACAGAAGAGACGACGAGCGCAGCGCCGAGGAGAGGAGACCGGTACGGAGAAATGAGGCTGTCCAGCTGTCGAGGACGAGCAGGAGAAGCAGATTCCTTCTCTCCGTCACCTCCCCTCCTTGGATTTCTTGGAGAGAGTATGCAATTTCGCTGAAAGGGGTCACTCTCGCTCTGAAGGATAATTGCGTCCCCACCAAGCATCTCTGGAAAGACGTCGGACTAATTGACCGGGGGGGCACTAAATAAATCACAGCGCCCCACCCGGAGAGACGTGGAGATCTGTTTCAAGCTCTCTCGCGGCCGTTAAACACGTACAGCGGCCTAGGCACCTGAGCCAGCTAGCAAAGGAGCTAGCGTGCAGGGTACAGCCCGAGATCTGTACCCTGACCGAGTAGACAACAGAACCGGGGCTCTAGGTAGCGGCCTCTGGAGCTGATGTGGTGGTCCTGAATTCCCAGCCACATAAACAACCCACTCACTCATCGTCTGGCTTCAGGTGCGGCGATTCTGGCTAGTCAGGGTTTCGTATTTCAGCTGTCTGGCTCAAGTAGGAACACAGGAGCACTCTGGGTTCAGCCGTTTTGGACCGGTCCTATAGACCATACCTTCAGCTAGCAGGTTATGGCTCAAGTAGGAACCGCTCTCCCCTCAACTTGGGCTCACCTGTGGAGGTATGAGCGAACGCGGTAGCCAGAACAACCCGAGCCAAACACTACAAACCGTCCAACCAACTCAAAGGAGAGTTGCCAAGATGACCACTGCTAAGATGAGTGGACGTGCTTTCCTATAAGGACTTTGCTGGTTGCTCTGGGTGACCAAATGTAACACAGGGTTTAGATTTGGCAGTGGAAACGACAATACGATGAGCAGTAGGTGAGGCACCCGCACCCGGCGGATACTACCTTCCCAACGTCCCAATGTTAATCTATGGAGTTAGCGAGTTCGCTAGGTAACGCGGTTTAGCTAATAACCTGCACTCCTGCTTTCAGAACCAGCTATTATTCCACTACCACTATTATTTACTCATCATCCGGAGACCAGCCGCACCCAGAAGGAGGTGTGGGAGTGCGGTGGTGTTGGGAAGGGAGGTAGAGGTGACCAGGATCAATAACTGATGATGAATTTAGACTGATATGATCAATATTGACTGAGCTACACATACAGAAGTCTGTCTCTCAGTATGGATGGTCGGCCATACTTCATGATTAGAGCCCATGTTTCTCAGCTTCACAGCTTCAGCTTCCTTCGGCGGTGAACCGCCAGCGCACGTCGTCACAGCCCAGCTAGAACTTACATATATATTTATTATTCACCTTTTAATAATTATTAAAATGTATATTTACATTCCTAAAGTTCTTGTGATGTTTGTAAGCTTTAATAAAGTTTTCAGTCGACTTGAAGGGTCTCAGTCGACTTAAAGGGTCTCCGAACGGACGATTCGACTCGTCGACCTCTAGAGGGCAGCCCTATTCCTGATACTGGTCACCTACCACTGAGGAATCATTAGCCAGGACTGATCCATATTAGGCTTGGGCACTTCTTAGATTGATGATATTGGCCTCTGTTCGATAAAACCTAGACTCGATGGAGGAGAAGGGACCTTTCTGTTTTTTTACGGCTCCTTGTTCAAACCCAGCCTGAGAAAACAATACCGGGCCAGTGGAATCTCTGTGTGCTGTGATTTAGGAAGCAGATGCTCCCTTCCCCCCCCTCCTTTCCAGGAGATATCTTTTTTTTGTGTGTTTGTTTGTTTGACTGTTGCATAATTTATAGGACTGTCCTTCACTTCCACACTGTTCCACTTTAATGCAAGTTTAATACAACCTACTTCTTCTCCTACACAAGAAATGTTCTGAGCTTCAGTCGTTGGTGGCTTGAAACGCAGCCGCAGATGGCCTGAATGCCAGAGAGAAAAAGAGGGGGAACCTAAATAATGCAATCGCTAAATTCCCACTCTAAACTTGGTGGCGCGGGGGAAGCATCTCCGTGATATACAATTCTGGACACGAACCCTCGCGGTGATGAATCCTCGCTGCACCTAGGAACACGTTTCATTATTCAGATGGAATTCTACAGGAGAATACATGCGTGTTATACATTATCCATGTACGGTAACCCGGCATATGACCCATAGCTACACCAGGCAGTGCACCGTCTATACCCGTATTGGTGTTATCCACTGACCTAGCTTTTTAGCTTAGCGATGTTTCTACAGTGCACCGTACGTCACGTTCTGGATGCTTCCCGTTATTTTTATAGAACGGGTGAAGCGGAATTAAGCATTTCGCTTTCCGTTTGGGAATGTGTTTGGTGTTTGGGTAACGTTAACGGCACTGTCCGAGATTCGTCGGTAGGGAGCAAAGCAGGCCAATCGAGATTAGCCCAGATTAGCAGAATCAAGGTTAACACGAATCAGGATTATCACCCTTTCCTTCTGTATCGGGACGTATCCCTGAAGACTCGTCAGACAGCTCAGTGCCGGAGGTGGCATGGTGAGGTACGGGGGCCAGCGTACCATCAAAGGTTTTAGGGTGGGGCCCGAGCATTGGAGTGTTGGTGGATCAGTACTAGAGGAGGTCCAGCAGAAGCCTGGGGCTGTGGGTTGAGTGCAGCATGGACGGTAGGCGGCTCAAGGCACTCGCCATCACAGGCTTGTCCCTACCGCGCCCTTCATTGTCCAGTTCAGGATGGTCACCGGCAGACTGTGGATGATGGCTGGGTGGAGAACTCAGAAGGAGCCCATGCCCCCTAGTGAGGTCTATGCTGACCAGGATCGAGCTTTGATGAGGGTCCTGTGTAGTAACTAGCCACTGCCTTGCCCTGCCTCTGGGAGACTGTTGTTGTTAGTGTACGTGTTGGTTACGTTACTTTGGGTGTGGGGTGCAGAGTCAGCTGGAAGGTAGTAGTGACCCGCCTCCATTGGTCCAGATTTGGTGGAGGCCTTCCCTGGCACAGTTCCGAGGGGAATTCCCTGTAGACTGGGATTGTATCCACTGCTGGTAGACCCGTATGGCCGTACGCCTCCATACACCTGCAGATTCAGCTACTTCCTTCACACTATGGTCTTTGGCCACGCCCACATGCACTCCCTCCTTTTAGCCAATCATTAACATCTGCTCTGGAGCGTTTACCACACATGGAACGAGACATTCCCTGCACTGTAGCACCTCCTCTCAATCTATGGATCCCGTCACTCACACCCCACGTGTATTTATAGTCCCTTCATCCTCGTGCAGCGCCATCTGCAGGAGCGTGAAGGTACTACCACCTTAAACACACAAGGGGACACAGGGAAAACGACAGCCTGTGATGTCGTGGGAGGAGATAAGAATGTATGTGTATACAAATTTGCATTGTGTGCGGGTTTGGTTTGGCTAGCTGTATGGAATGCTCACATCGCCGCATGCCTTTGCACAGCCGTCCAACTTTTCCAGTCCGGCTTTCCGCAGTGCCGGAGTTTGTATCAGCCATTGTGCACACGGCCTGTCAATCCAGCTAGCACATTAAGTCGTGCATCAAAGAGATGGACCCCCCCAATAAAAGGAAAGCGAGTCTGGCAGTGTCCGTCATTAAGCGGCGAGATGAGAAGCCCCTTTTCTATTTCCCAGAGATAAATTATGTTTTTAACATCCATTACTAACTCTGCTTATTTGTATGGGCCTCAATCCTCTTTCAGCGCCCTAATTCCAAAAGAGGGAGAGGAAGCGGAAAAAACGAACAATGCCACGGCGCGGCGCTGCAGTCCCAGGACACACCACACGCGCTATCATTTCAAACAAATAAAAAAGAAAAAAGAGGGTTTTTAGGCTCCACTGAATGGTAAGAAAAGCGAGCGGAGAGAGAGGGGATTTAAAATGCATGAGCTGGGCCCTTTTTTTTTTTTTTTTTTTTTAAAACACTCCTTCGTTTCCCACGCATATGGGGGGGAGCCACACGGGGGAGGCCCCAATAGGTCCTCGTCTCGCTAAATGAGCCGGCTCTCTCATTGCATGGGCTGTGCCTCGCGAATAGGTCCCGAATTCATGTTTTGCCAATTAATATTTGAAACACTCCAAATTGAAAAAGATGTTCATATAGCTGGAGCCGCTTCCACCCCACTAATACGATGATGTATGTATAAAAAAGACCATTCCCAGCATCAGATAGCCCTGTCTATTTCTCGTCGAGCCATCCGTCTTTCCCTTTTTTCCCCCCGTCCTGATGAATTCATTATTCTGTCATCTCTTGTCGGGATAATGAAACGCCGCCCTAAAGACCGTCCAGCGGCTCGGCGGGGATGTAGCAAATATCGTGGGCCAATTATTGTAAAAATTTCTCCGCTAAGGTGATCCATCTTTCCTGGAGGGCATGTATTACTTCGTATCGGGCCGACTGGAAGCCCGAGAGAGACCTGGATGACCCTGCTTCTTAGTAATATCAGCCTTTAAGTCCACAAGATTTGCATTTGCCCGTGCCTTCTCACGAGACGCCATCTCGTTCGACAGCTCCTGTAGACCTGGCAGATCTCAAGCGATGGGAATTATGAGCACCGCTCTCTTTTTTCGGGGGTTGGTTGACTTTGTTATAGGGAAATCAGGGAAATCTGTCCATTTTAGTCCCTCAGCTGTGGCGTATCCCTCTTTCTTGCCTTTTATGATGATGTACAAGACATACACAGCGCTGAAGAGATTTAGGAGGGCCTGAATGTGTATAGGGAATCGTAAGGATTGCATTTGGTCTCCATTTGTGGGTTAATTGGAAGTGATTGTTTTAGATAAATGGACTAAAGGAAATTTCCCATAACATGGTGGGGGGAGTCGGGGTACACTGGCTTACATTCAAAGTAAGGGATGGTCACTGTTCAAGGCAAGCATCTCTAAATTGCTAGCTTTACAGGAGAGGCCAATAACCTAGTTTCATTTCAGTGTAAGTCAAAGGAACCCGACTTTTCACCAAGCCACTTTGGGCCATTTCTGTTAGTTCAAGTTCAAGTGGCTCAAGTTCAAGTGTCTCAAGTACAAGTGGCTCAAGTTCAAGTGGCGGGGATGTAGCAAATATCTCGGGCCAATTATTGTAAAAATTTCTCCGCTAAGGTGATCCATCTCTTCTGGAGGGCATGTATTACTTCGTATTGGGCCGACTGGAAGCCCGAGAGAGACCTGGATGACCCCAGTCGGAGTCGGGGTACACTGACTTACATTCAAAGGTCACTGTTCAAGGCAACATTCCTCTAAATAGCAGGCCGTCAATACCGTATTGAGGCTAGCCCCAATTTAGAGAGGTTTGCCTTGAACAATGACTTTGGAATGTACGTCAGTGCTACCCCGCCTCCGGACTGGGGTCATCCAGGTCTCTCTCGGGCTTCCAGTCGGCCCAATACGAAGTAATACATGCCCTCCAGAGGAGACGGATCACCTTAGCAGAGAATTTTTTACAATAATTGGCCCGAGATATTTGCTACATCCCCGCCACTTGTACTTGAGCCACTTGAACTTGAGCCACTTGAACTTGAACGAACAGAAATGGCCCAAAGCGGCTTGGTGAAAAGTCTGGTTCCATTGACTTACACTGAAATGAAACTAGGTTATTGGCCTCTCCTGTAAAGCTAGCAATTTAGAGATGCTTGCCTTGAACAGTGACCATCCCTTACTTTGAATGTAGCCAAGTTAACCCCGGACTCCCCGCCATGTTATGGGAAATTTCCTTTAGTCCATTTATCTAAAACAATCACTTCCAATTAACCCACAAATGGAGACCAAATGCAATCCTTACGATTCCCTATACACATTCAGGCTCTCCTACATCTCTTCAGCGATGTGTATGTCTTGTACATCATCATAAAAGGCAAGAAAGAGGGATACGCCACAGCTGAGTGACTAAAATGGACAGATCTCCCTGATTTCCCTATAACAAAGTCAACCAACCCCCGAAAAAAAGAGAGCGGTGCTCATAATTCCCATCGCTTGAGATCTGCCAGGTCTACCGGAGCTGTCGAACGAGATGGCGTCTCGTGAGAAGGCACGGGCAAATGCAAATCTTGTGGACTTAAAGGCTGATATTACTAAGAAGGAGGGTCATCCAGGTCTCTCTCGGGCTTCCAGTCGGCCCGATACTAGTTATACATGCCCTCCAGGAAAGATGGATCACCTTAGCGGAGAAATTTTTACAATAATTGGCCTACGATATTTGCTACATCCCCGCCGAGCCGCTGGACGGTCTTTAGGGCGGCGTTTCATTATCCCGACAAGAGATGTCAGAATAATGAATTCATCAGGACGGGGGGAAAAAAGGGAAAGATGGATGGCTCGACGAGAAACAGACAGGGCTATCTGATGCTGGGAATGGTCTTTTTTATACATACATCATCGTATTAGTGGGGTGGAAGCGGCTCCGGCTATATGAACATCTTTTTCAATTTGGAGTGTTTCAAATATTAATGGCAACATGATTCGACCTATTCGCGAGGCACAGCCCATGCAATGAGAGAGCCGGCTCATTTAGCGAGACGAGACCTATTGGCCTCCCCGTGGCTCCCCATATGGTGGGAAACGAAGGAGTGTTAAAAAAAAAAAAAAAAAAAAGGGCCCAGCTCATGCATTTTAAATCCCCTCTCTCTCCGCTCGCTTCTTACCATTCAGTGGAGCCTAAAACCCTCTTTTTCTTTTTTTATTTGTTTGAAATGATAGCGCGTGTGTGTGTCCTGGACTGCAGCGCCGCGTGGCATTGTTCGTTTTTTCCGCTTCCTCTCCCTCTTTTGGAATTAGGCCGCTGAAAGAGGATTGAGGCCCATACAAATAAGCTGAGTTAGTAATGGATGTTAAAAACATAATTTATCTCTGGGAAATAGAAAAGGGGCTTCTCATCTCGCCGCTTAATGACGGACACTGCCAGACTCGCTTTCCTTTTATTGGGGGGGTCCATCTCTTTGATGCACGACTTAATGTGCTAGCTGGATTGACAGGCCGTGTGCACAATGGCTGATACAAACTCCGGCACTGCGGAAAGCCGGACTGGAAAAGTTGGACGGCTGTGCAAAGGCATGCAGCGACGTGAGCATTCCATACAGCTAGCCAAACCAAACCCGCACACACGTACACAATGCAAATTTGTATACACATACATTCTTATCTCCTCCCACGACATCACAGGCTGTCGTTTTCCCTGTGTCCCCTTGTGTGTTTAAGGTGGTAGTACCTTCACGCTCCTGCAGGTGGCGCTGCACAAGGATGAGGGGCTATAAATACATGCAGGCTGTGAGTGGCGGGATCCATAGATTGGGAAGAGGTGCTACAGTGCTGGGAATGTCTCGTTCCATGTGTGGTAAACGCTCCAGAGCAGATGTTAATGATTGGCTGAAAGGAGGGACTGCATGTGGGCGTGGCCAAAGACCCTAGTGTGAGGAAGTAGCTGAATCTGCAGGTGTATGGAAGCGTACGGTCATACGGGTCTACCAGCAGTGGATACAATCCCAGTCTACAGGGAATTCTCATTGGAACTGTGCCAGGGAAGGCCTCCACCAAATCTGGACCAACGGAGGCGGGTCACTACTACCTTCCAGCTGACTCTGCACCCCACACCCAAAGTAACGTAACCAACACGTACACTAACAACAACAGTCTCCCAGAGGCAGGGCAAGGCAGTGGCTAGTTACTACACAGGACCCTCATCAAAGCTCGATCCTGGGCAACCCACTCAACACTTGCAGTCCTGGGCATGGGCTCCTTCTGAGCTCTCCACCCAGCCATCATCCACAGTCTGCCAGTGACCATCCTGAACTGGACAATGAAGGGCGCGGTAGGGACAAGCCTGTGATGGCGAGTGCCTTGAGCCGCCTACCGTCCATGCTGCACTCAACCCACAGCCCCGGCTCCTGCTGGACCTTCTGGCCAGCATCCCTATACCTCCTCTAGTACTGATCCACCAACACTCCAATGCTCGGGCCCCACCCTAAAACCTTTGATGGTACGCTGGCCCCCGTACCTCGCCATGCCACCTCCGGCACTGAGCCGTCTGACGAGTCTTCAGGGATACGTCCCGATACAGAAGGAAAGGGTGATAATCCTGATTCGTGTTGACCTTGATTCTGCTAATCTGGGCTAATCTTAATTGGCCTACTTTGCTCCCTACCGACGAATCTCGGACAGTGCCGTTAACGTTACCCAAACACCAAACACATTCCCAAACGGAAAACGTAATGCTTAATTCCGCTTCACCCGTTCTATAAAAATAACGGGAAGCATCCAGAACGTGACGTACGGTGCACTGTAGAAACATCGCTAAGCTAAATAGCTAGGTCAGTGGATAACACCAATACGGGTATAGACGGTGCACTGCCTGGTGTAGCTATGGGTCATATGCCGGGTTACCGTACATGGATAATGTATAACACGCATGTATTCTCCTGTAGAATTCCATCTGAATAATGAAACGTGTTCCTAGGTGCAGCGAGGATTCATCACCGCGAGGGTTCGTGTCCAGAATTGTATATCACGGAGATGCTTCCCCCGCACCACCAAGTTTAGAGTGGGAATTTAGCGATTGCATTATTTAGGTTCCCCCTCTTTTTCTCTCTGGCATTCAGGCCATCTGCGGCTGCGTTTCAAGCCACCAACGACTGAAGCTCAGAACATTTCTTGTGTAGGAGAAGAAGTAGGTTGTATTAAACTTGCATTAAAGTGGAACAGTGTGGAAGTGAAGGGACAGTCCTATAAATTATGCAAACAGTCAAAAACAAACAAACACACAAAAAAAGATATCTCCTGGAAAGGAGGGGGGGAAGGGAGCATCTGGTTCCTAAATCACAGCAGAGATTCCACTGGCCCGGTATTGTTTTCTCAGGCTGGGTTTGAACAAGGAGCCGTAAAAAAACAGAAAGGTCCCTTCTCCTCCATCGAGTCTAGGTTTTATCGAACAGAGGCCAATATCAGCGATCTAAGAAGTGTCCAAGCCTAATATGGATCAGTCCTGGCTAAGGATTCCTCAGTGGTAGGTGACCAGTATCAGGAATAGGGCTGCCCTCTAGAGGTCGACGAGTCGAATCGTCCGTTCGGAGACCCTTTAAGTCGACTGAGACCCTTCAAGTCGACTGAAAACTTTATTAAAGCTTACAAACATCACAAGAACTTTAGGAATGTAAATATACATTTTAATAATTATTAAAAGGTGAATAATAAATATATATGTAAGTTCTAGCTGGGCTGTGACGCGTGACCACCAAAGGAAGCTGAAGCTGTGAAGCTGAGAAACATGGGCTCTAATCATGAAGTATGGCCGACCATCCATACTGAGAGACAGGCTTCTGTATGTGTAGCTCAGTCAATATTGATCATATCAGTCTAAATTCATCACCAGTTATTGATCCTGGTCACCTTTACCTTCCTTCCCAACACCACCGCACTCCCACACCTCCTTCTGGGTGCGGCTGGTCTCCGGATGAGGAGTAAATAATAGTGGTAGTGGAATAATAGCTGGTTCTGAAAGCAGGAGTGCAGGTTATTAGCTAAACCGCGTTACCTAGCGAACTCGCTAACTCCATAGTTGGGAAGGTAGTATCCGCCGGGTGCGGGTGCCTCACCTACTGCTCATCGTATTGTCGTTTCCACTACCAAATCTGAAACCCAGTGTTACATTTGGTCACCCAGAGCAACCAACAAAGTCCTTATAGGAAAGCAAGTCCACTCATCTTAGCAGTGGTCCTCTTGGCAACTCTCCTTTGAGTTGGTTGGACGGTTTGTAGTTTGGCTCGGGTTGTTCTGGCTACCGCATTCGCTCATACCTCCACAGGTGAGCCCAAGTAGAGGGCAGAGCGGTTCCTACTTGAGCCGTAACCTGCTAGCTGAAGGTATGGTCTATAGGACCGGTCCAAAACGGCTGAACCCAGAGTGCTCCGGTGTTCCTACTTGAGCCAGACAGCTGAAATACGAAACCCTGACTAGCCAGAATCGCCACACCTGAAGCCAGACGATGAGTGAGTGGGTTGTTTATGTGGCTGGGAATTCAGGACCACCACATCAGCTCCAGAGGCCGCTACCTAGAGCCCCGGTTCTGTTGTCTACTTGGTCAGGGTACAGATCTCGGGCTGTACCCTGCACGCTAGCTCCTTTGATAGCTGGCCTCAGGTGCCTAGGCCGCTGTACGTGTTATTAAACGGGCCGCACGAGAAGAGCTTGAAACAGATCTCCACGTCTATCCGGGTGGGGCGCTTGTGATTTATTTAGTGCCCCCCGGTCAATTAGTTCCGACGTCTTTCCAGAGATGCGTGGTAGGGGACGCAATTATCCTTCAGAGCGAGAGAGTGACCCCTTTCAGCGAAAATTGCATACTCTCTCCAAGAAATCCAAGGAGGGGAGGTGACGGAGAGAAGGAATCTGCTTATCCTGCTCGTCCTCGACAAGCTGGACCAGCCTCATTTGACTCCGTACCGGTCTCCTCTCACTCGGCGCTGCGCTCGTCGTCTCTTCTGTCAGGAGGTTTACCTCCAGACGATCTCGGTGCCGCGTTCTCTTTAGATCAATTACCGAGCCGGGCTATGTAGGCTGCGTCGGCATCAGGCGAACGTGGGATTAATTACCGGGGATGCGGCGGCTCCGCGGTGTGAGGCCAGCCTCACCGAAGGAAGGGGCTGATGACCTCGCCTCACCGGGCCCGGGGCTTGTTGTGTCAAAGAAAGAGACTCGGAATCCGAGCGAGCCCCTTGTGCAGCCCTGTCCTGAAAGTCTGGTCGTTTAATTACGCTCGTTATTCCAGAGAGCAAGGGATCCCCATTTGCTCCTGGTTCTCCTTCTCCAGGAGCCTGGTCTAATCCACAAGCGTGGAGCTCCATTCCTGTCATGGCGGGCCGTGCTGAGAGCCCGTTTGGGAGCTCGGTCAGGCGGCGCTGGCTGTGAAGTTGGAGCGGCGGCGTTTTGGGGTATACGACCTTTCCTGGCTGTGATTATAGAGCGAGGGGTTGCGAGCCGGTTGTGATTTAATGTTCTCCCTGTGATCTGCAGCGCCGCTAATTACACGGATTTATCAATGGCATTTACGTGGCCTAAAGGTCACTGGGCAGCTCATTTTCAGAAGCAATTTTGTCCTCGCTCTTATTATCGGGATCAGGAGGAGAGCGGACTCTCGGAAAAGGAAAAAGAGGAAGCAGGAGTGGAACCTTTACAAACACCTCAAAAGGCTAGGAAGCCCAGGGCGCTTGTGATATGTGGGGGGAGATGGAGGAAGAAGCCCAGGGTACTGTGATATGGAGTAGATGGAGGAGAAGCCCAGGCGCGCAGGTGATATGGGGTAGATGGGTGACAAGAAGCACAGGGTACGTGATATGGGGTAGATGGAGGAAGAAGCCAGGCCGCTGTGATATGGGGTAGATGGGAGGAAGAAGCCCAGGGCCGCTGTGATATATGGGGTAGATGGTAGGAAGAAGCCAGGGGGTAGAGGAGAGCCCAGGCCGCTGTGATATTGGGGTGGATGGAGGAAGAAGCCCCAGGGCCGCTGTGATATGGGGTAGATGGGGGAAGAAGCCCAGGGTACTGTGATATGGGGTAGATGGATGGAAGAGCCCAGGGCCGCTGTGTGATATGGGCGTGGATGGAGGAAGAAGCCCAAGCAGGGTACTGTGATATGGGGTAGATGGAGAGGAAGCCCAGGGTACTGTGATATGGGTAGATGGAGGAGAAGCCCAGGGGGTAGAGGAAGAAGCCCAGGCCGCTGTGATATGGGGTTGGATGGAGGAAGAAGCCCAGGGTACTGTGATATGGGGTGGATGGGGGAAAAGCCCAGGGTACTGTGATATGGGCGTAGATGGAGGAAGAAGCCCCCCCCCCCCCCCCCCAGGGGTACTGTGATAGGGGTAGAATGGAGGAAGAAGCCCAGGCGGCTGTGCATATGGGGTAGATGGAGGAAGAAGCCAGGCCACTGTGATATGGGTAGATGGAGGAAGAAGCCCAGGGCCTGCGGTGATATGGGGTGGATGGAGGAAGAAGCCCAGGGTACTGGATATGGGTGGGATGGAGGAAGAAGCCACACACCAACCGGGTGCTGTGATATGGGGTAGATGGGGGAAGAAGCCCAGGGTTTACTGTGATATGGGGTAGATGGGGCAAAAGAAGCCCAGGCGCTGTCGATATGGGGTAGATGGGGGAGGAAGCCACAGGGTACTGTGATATGGGGTGGATGGAGGAAGAAGCCCAGGGTGCTGTGATATGGGGTAGAATGGAGGGAAGAAGCCCAGGGTACTGTGATATGGGTGTGGATGGAGGAAGAAGCCCAGGGTGCTGTGATATGGGGTAGATGGAGGAATCAGACGCCCAGGGTACTGTGATATGTGGTGGATGGAGAAGAAGCCCAGGGTGCTGTGATATGGGTGTGGATGGAGGAAGAAGCCCAGGGTACTGTGGTATGGGGTAGATGGGGGAAGAAGCCCAGGATACTGTGATATGGGGTGGATGGAGAAGAAGACCCCAGGGTACTGTTGATATGGGGTAGATGGGGGGAAGGAAGCCCAGGGTACTGTGATATGGGGTAGATGGAGGAAGAAGCCCAGGGTACTGTGATATGGGGTAGATGGAGGAAGAAGCCCAGGGTTGCTGTGATATGGGGTAGATGGAGGAAGAAGACCAGGGCTTCCACACCAGTAACACCACCCTAACATGCAAAACGCCAGAGGTAAACAAGTTTGGGGATTACTCCGGTTTCTCCAAGTGCCATCTATAAGACGATGGAGTGCACACACAGCAGCAGACATGATTTGAAGCCTACGGAATGAGAAAGTGAAAGGCTAAAGAATCTGTGTTGGGAAATTATTGCAAACAGCTGCTCCTGGTGAAAGGGCCGGGAAAGCCTGTGGTGAAATATGGGGAAATTTTTTTCTATATCTCCGCAGCATGAGCTGTAAACCTCCCTGGTGCACAGAAGGCCAAGCGTTTGGAACAAACCCAGGCCCAAGCAGAACGAAAGAAGCACGATGGGAACCCGGAAAACCAAGGTTCGGATTAAGAGTTCCCAAGAACTTTCCGGGCTATGTAACCACCGTGGCGTACACGTCTGCGTTTCCATTTCACCACCACTGTTGAAGAGCTATGCCGGTGCCGTTTAAGTACGTGCGGGTTTGGTACCCGGACAGTGAAGGAAAAACCATTACAGCGGCGCGGTGTCAATGCTCATTCGACAAAATTGCTATACAAAGTCCTAATTCCAAATTCAATTCATCTGGATGCAGCGACGGAATGGTTCTCTGCAATCTCGGGGAATTTCCAATGGAACAAATGGGTTTCCCTTTGATAGGTACAAATCAGAGAGAGAACACTGCGTAGGATGCATTAGGCTCCTGCGATAACGAGCAGGAAGGCCCTTCCATTATTCCACTGTACCTGCTTTATTTATTGATATAATAAGAAAATCAGCCACGAACAGTCAACCAATTTAAAGCAGTGCTCGTTAAAGAGCGCTGTAGTATCGGCTATCAAAGATGAGTGGGAGGGAGTAGGGAATGTGATCAAAACCGGCATCCAAACCCACAAACGTAACATTCCATTCACGAAAATTGCCATAGGTAGTGGTTAACCGCTCAAAACGCACGTTAACAGCCCCACCTGTCTGAGTGATGGGGGTACTGTGATATGGGGTAGTAGAGGAGGAAGAAGGCCCGCAGGGTTACTGGTGATTAGGGGGTGGATGGAGGAAGAAGCCCCGGGGTACTGCGATATGGGGTCGATGGAAGGAAGAAGCCCAGGGTACGGTGATATGGGGTAGATGGAGGAAGAAGCCCAGGGTACTGTGATATGGGTAGATGGAGGAAGAAGCCAGGGTACTGTGATATGGGGTAGATGGAGGAAGAAGCCCAGGGTTTACTTTGAATATGGGGTGGATGGAGGACGAAGCCCAGCGCCGCGGATATGGGGTAGATTAGATGGAGGAAGAAGCCCAGGGTACTGTGATATGGGGTAGAGGAGGAAGGAAGCCCAGGCTGCTGTGTTATGGGAAGATGGAGGAAAGAAGCCCAGGGTACTGTGATTATGGGGTGGATGGAGGAAGAAGCCCAGGCCGCTGTGATATGGGTAGATGGAAGGAAAAAGCCCAGGATACTGTGATATGGGGTAGATGAGGAAGACGCCCAGGCGCTGTGATATGGGGTAGATGGAGAAGGAAGGCCCAGGGTACTGTGATATGCGGGTAGATGGAGGAAGAAAAGCCCAGGTTACTGTGAATGGGGGAAGCTGGGGGACGAAGCCCACAGGGTACTGTGATTATGGGGTGGATGGAGGAAGAAGCCAGGGCCGCTGTGATATGGGGTAGATGGAGGGAAGAAGCCCAGGGTACTGTGATATGGGTAGATGGAGGAAGAAGCCAAGGGGTCTGTGATATGGGGTAGATTGAGGAAGAAGCCCAGGGTATACGTGATATGGGGTAGGACGGAGGAAGAAGCCCAGGGTACTGTGATATGAGGGTAGATGTGAGGGAAGAAGGCCCAGGGTACTGGGATATGGGCGCGGATGTGAGGAAGAAGCCCCAGGGTACTGTGATATGGGGTCGGATGGAGGAAGAAAGACCCAGGTACTGTGATATGGGGTAGACGGCGGAAGAATTTCCCAGGGTACTGTGAATAATGGGGTAGATGTGAGGAAGAAGCCAGGGGGTACTGTGATTATAAAAATAGGGGTAGTATGGAGGAAAGAAGACCAGGGTACTGTAATATGGGTGGATGGAGGAAGGAAGCCCAGGGTACCTGTTGATATGGGGTGGATGGAGGAAGAAAAAGAAGCCCAGGGTCACTGTGATATGGGTAGATGGATGGAAGAAAGCCCAGGGTGCATGTGATTATGGGGTAGATGGAGGAGAAGCCCAGGGTACTGTGATATGGGGTGGATGGAGAAGAAGCCAGGGTACGTGATATGGGGTGGATGGAAAGAAAAAAGGGGGAGGGGGGGGGGTTGCGGTGAAGGGGGAGGGGGCGGGGGGGGGGGTGTGGGGGGCGGGGGGGGGGGGGGGGGGGGTGGGTGGGGGGGCGGGGGGGGGGGGGGGTGGTGGGGGGGCCGGGGGGGGGGGGGTGGGGGGGGGGGGGGAGGGGGAAAGGGGCGTGGCGGGGGGGGGGGTGGAGGTGGGGAGGGGAGAGGGGGTGGATGGGGAAGGCCACCAGTTTGGCGGAGACGGCGATGGGCAGCTTG
>JAMWET010003564.1:0-49009 GCA_024036415.1 Prochilodus magdalenae | reverse complement strand
GCAATGCACTACAGGAAGTGTAGGGGGCGATACGACCCACACGCTCATTCTGACAGACTGTAATACACTACAGGAAGCGTAGGGGGCGATACGACTTCTATTGTTATTCATTACAGCATAAAAGCAGAAAATGCTTTTTCCACAGATGGTATTTGGAATGATGCCGGCGGTGAACAGAATAAGAACAGCCACATTAGCGGATTATTTTAATAATACAATAATAGATTATATCTGTAATCTGCTGATCAGTGTGCGCAGGTTTAGGAGTGACGTTCTACCCTGCTCACGCTGGCGAGGGTGCGTGCTGCCATCTGCTGGATCAGTACTGACAGTGCTTCATCTGAACAGATTCTCTCTCTCTCTCTTTTTCTCTCTCTCTCTCTCTCTCAGTCTCATCTCGCATCCTCTGTCTCTCGCAATCTTCTCTCATGTACTCATCTCTCTCTCTCTCTCTCTCTCATTTCTCTCGCTATATCTCTCTCTCTCTATATATATATATATGATAACGTTAATATATATGATATATATATTATATATATATATTATATAGTATATTATATATTATATATATATATATATATAGCCAGCCGTGCTTCCCTTCGACCAGCCTAGCATACTTCTCCTCTCTTCTTCTTCTCCTCCCTCTCTACCCCCTCTCTGACCTTGTCGTTGGTTTAGAGCTGGTCAGCCTTAAAATGTTGGTTATCACTGGTCAGTTGTTGTATTGGACCGGAAGTACCGGTACAGTTCTGCTTAGCTCTCCCGGTGAGACTCATTATTTTGCACATGCTCAAACACCCGTTTCCAGAAGCTCGGTCATTCAGAGAATGACCAGCAGGTGGCGCTGCGGACTAACCTTAATTAGACTAGTGTGTGATTTCACTCGCTCCAGTAATCAATAACTGGCTGCTAGTGATCACGTGACCCGTGTTTATATATGTTTCGGTCGGAAAGTTAAATGAACCGTGTTTATAAACTTTACACCGGAGCAACGTTTCCTTTTCACAGCCGCGCCCCTCCTGCGCCTGGATTGGCTCGCGGTTCATTCACCCCGCCCCTCCTGGGCTATGATTGGCTACTACTCGTAGGAGTAGTTCAGCGAAATGCGGGTGTGAAAGCGGGTCTGAATACGGGTGTGAAATAAAAACAGCTTCCATCCATAACACCGATGTGTTTACCCCGTCGAGCTCTGGCGTCATGTTACGTCAGGCCGAGCCGGGCCCCGCCCCCTTCTCGCTCGCTCAGCTCTCTAGAAATCGCTTCACTTCTCTCGGTGCGGGGATCGGAGGCGTTTTTTTTTTTCATTACTTTGAGCGCGCGACGTGAGGCGAGAGCTAGCCTTACTTACCTTATACCCGGCAGGCTACCCCTCCTCTTACCCCACCGAGGGGCAACATGGCGGCGAAACGCGAGCACGGCCTCTCGCGACCCGAGCGAGCAGAGGCGCACGAGCACACGTGAAAACGCGCGCGCCAGTCTGTGTGTGTTTATGTGTGGAGCTGTTTGTTTTCTTTTGATCTTTGTTTTTTTATTTTCTCCAAATAAACAAACACACAAACAGCAGCATGGGCGCCAAGGCGAGCAGCCCGGCTAACGCTGCTAACGCCGCTAACGGGCGCGCGCGCGCATACTCGGGCTCCGACCTGCCGTCGCGCGCACACGCGGACGGAGCCGGAACGAGCGTGCGGGTGCCTGCGCGCCGTGGGTCCGGCAGCAGCGGAGGGGGCTCCGGGGGCTCCGGGGGCTCCGGGGGGGCGGGACTTGTGATCGGGTCGCTTCCGGCTCACCTCTCGCCTCACCTGTTCGCAGGTAAGCGCTTTTGAAGGTTGTACCTTCATGTCTAGTGTCTGTGTCCAGTTTACTAGCTCCGCCCCCCTCTTTTCTGCACGCGCTGGTCATTTGAAAGGAAACCCCCCCACAGGTGCGCTCTGCATTCCAGACTGACCTCATCAGGTGCTGCACACTGCTCCACAGCACCAGCCAGTCTGACCGCTCACTGGACCAACACCGTCCGACTCACTCACATTGTGATGGTGTCTGTTAATGATGATGGTATTATTAATATCACTGAGGTTATTATTACTTAATGAATAATATTAATGAATCATTAATGAATTATTAAGTAATTCTAATACTAATGACTAATGGGTTTTATTAATAGTAGTGATAACAGTATTATAATAACTTGTTATTATTATTATTATTAGCGTATTATTGAAGTATTATTGGAGTATTATTGGAGTATTATTAGAGTATTATTGGAGTATTATTGGAGTATTATTAGAGTATTATTAGAGTATTATTTCGTAGTGTTAAGTTCTATTATTATAAAAAGAGTATTATTGGAGTGTTATACAGAGTATTGGGCGGAAGTGTTGGTGGGAGTAGTAGTATTGATTGTAAATTATTCGAGTATTATTGGAGTATTATTAGAGTATTCATTAGAGCTATTATTGATGTATTGGAACTAAACTATTAGTTGGAGTATTGAATAGGTAGAGCTGTACCGTTGTTAGGCTAAATGGGTGGAGCTAAACTGCTGAGTAGGCTGAATTCTGTGCAGCTGAAGATGTGTAGGGCTGTTCAATGACTGGAGCTCTGTTTGCTGTAGGCTGAATGGTAGGAGTTGAACACAGGTTGTAGGCTGGGCGGGTGAGGTCGTGGGCTGTATTGCCAGATGGGTGGTTCAGTGAAAGCTAAACTGATGTTAGCCTGACATTAAGGTTAGAGCGCTGAACAGTTGTAGGCTAAATGGGTGGAGCTAAACTGCTGTAGGCTGAATGGGTGGAGCTAAACTGCTGTAGCCTGAATAGGTAGAGCTGAACAGTTGTAGGCTAAATGGGTGGAGCTAAACTGCTGTAGGCTGAATGGGCGGTTATGTGTAATTGTGTTTATGGGTGTGACATCACAACCATAACGAATTCAAAGCTGGCCTTGTTTACAGAGTACCTCACTCGGGTCATATATAGTCTGTAGTGTCAGTCAGAAACAGACCAGGCTCTCCGTGGATGTAAACAGGAAGGATTCCCAGCATTCCAGTCTGCAGAAGTGACAGTGTGGACCTGTCTGTTCATAAGGAATCCGAGGCATGGGAAGGCCTGGACATGCTGGTTAGTGCATGCTGTATGGCTGTGCTAAACATGAGACTCCCGTGACCTTTGGCCTTTTGTGTGGGAATAGCTCGACCACGTGTCTTCCTGGAACTGCCAGTATGAAAACTCAACACCTGCTGGACGTGAAGCAGGTTTTATTGATGTGTGCAGTTTATGACCAACAGCTCATTTAACGTGCTGTAATGTAGTTGGGTCAGTACGAGGTGTGTGGTATTATGGGGTGTATCGTGTTGTACTCTCCGAGTTTTGATGTTTGAAGTTTGGACTGAGCGATAGTCCCAAAAACGCTATCACAACAAAACGTCCTATAAGAGTCGATAACGACACCAGCAGTTTACCACACCACCATACCAGCACTTTACCACACCACCATACCAGCACTTTACCACACCACCATACCAGCACTTCACCTTACCATCATACAGCACTTCACCACACCACCATACAGCACTTCACCACACCACCATACCAGCACTTCATCATACCAGCACTTCACCACACCACCATACCAGCACTTCATCATACCAGCACTTCACCATACCATCATACCAGCACTTCACCACACCACCATACCAGCACTTCATCATACCAGCACTTCACCCCAACACACCACCACACTATCACCCACACTTCACCATCACCAGCCACTTCACCATACCATCATACCAGCACTTTCATACCACCACACCACCACACCAGCACTTCACCACCATACCAGCACTTCACCCCACCAACATACCAGCACTTCACCACCGCACCAGCACTTCACCACCACACCAGCACTTCACCCCACCACCATACCAGCACTTCACCCCACCAACATACCAGCACTTCACCACCACACCAGCACTTCACCACCACACCAGCACTTCACCCCACCACCATACCAGCACTTCACCCCACCACCATACCAGCACTTCACCCCACCAACATACCAGCACTTCACCACCATACCAGCACTTCACCCCACCAACATACCAGCACTTCACCACCATACCAGCACTTCACCCCACCAACATACCAGCACTTCACCCCACCACCACACCAGCACTTCACTTCACCATACCACCATACCAGCACTTCACCACCACCAGCACCACCACCACCAGCACTGTCACCACCCATACCAGCACTTCACCACACCATCAAACCAGTTCACACACTGTACCAACCATACCCAGCACCACCACACCACACCACCACACCACCACCACCCCAGCCCTTTCACCACCACCCACCCATACCAATCATAACATCACTTCACCACCATACCAGCAACTTACCACACCACCATACCAGCACTTCACCACACCACCATACCAGCACTTAGCCACACCAGCATACCAGCACTTAACCACACCACCATACCAGCACTTGACCACACCACCATACCCAGCACTGTACCTAAGTACCCCAGCACTTACCAGCCCACTTCCACACTTCACCACCATACCAGCACTTTACCACACCACCATAACACCACTTTACCACAACACCATACCAGCACTTCACCACACCACCATACAGCACTGTAGCATACAATTTATCCTAGCACTTTACCACACCACCATACCAGCCCTTTACCACACCACCATACCAGCACTTCACCACACCACCATACCAACACTTCATGACACCACCATACCAGTACTTCACCATACCACCATACCAGCACTTTACCACACCATCATACCAGCACTTCGCCACACCACCATACCAGCACTTCACCACACCACCATACCAGCACTTCACCAGCACTTCACCACACCACCATACCAGCACTTCACCACACCACCATACCAGCACTTCACCACACCACCATACCAGCACTTCACCACACCACCATACCAGCACTTCACCACACCACCATACCAGCACTTCACCACACCACCATACCAGCACTTCACCACACCACCATACCAGCACTTCACCACACCACCATACCAGCACTGTACCGTACCCCCATACCAGCACTTCACCACACCACCATACCAGCACTTCACCATACCATCATACCAGCACTTCACCACACCACCATACCAGCACTTCACTGTACCACCATACCAGCACTTCACCACACCACCATACCAGCACTTTACCACACCACCATAACACCACTTTACCACAACACCATACCAGCACTTCACCACACCACCATACAGCACTGTAGCATACAATGATACCAGCACTTTACCACACCACCATACCAGCCCTTCACCACACCACCATACCAGCACTTCACCACCGCACCAGCACTTCACCACCACACCAGCACTTCACCACCGCACCAGCACTTCACCACCGCACCAGCACTTCACCACACCACCATACCAGCACTTCACCACACCACCATACCAGCACTTCACCACACCACCATACCAGCACTTCACCACACCACCATACCAGCACTTCACCACACCACCATACCAGCACTTCACCACCATACCAGCACTTCACCACACCACCATACCAGCACTTCACCATACCATCACTTCTCTGTACCACCATACCAGCACTTCACTGTACCACCATACCAGCACTTCACCACACCACCATACCAGCGCTTCACCACACCACCATACCAGCACTTCACCACACCACCATACCAGCACTTCACCACACCACCATACCAGCACTTCTAAATTACAAGTTTATGGGAGCTTTACATGCAGTATCAATGTTGAACATCTCATCATCTTCTCACACATGTCCTGCGTCTAGTGTGAACACGCTCACTAGTGAGAACGCTCATGATCTCCGTTTAACATTTAGTCAAATAGAAACTGTGTTCACAGAACCGAAAGTAGATTTTGTTACTGGACTAGATGTTTATCTGCTCACATCCTTGAAGTCACTGAACGCCGGCTGATGTACTCTTTGATGTTGAGATTAATTGTTGAATTCTGGAAAGCGATCATATGAACTTTGCCTTGGAGTTGTTGGATTCAGTTAATCATTGATTTACTGCCTAACACCAGTCATCACTCCGACTCCTCGTCTACTCTCCATGCTCATGCCAATCGCTACTTCAGCAGATGCTAAAGAGTTAGCAAACAGAGTGGAAGGAAAAGCCTGTCTCTTGGGGTTAGTCGTTAGCCTAACTAGCTGGCTTACTATGTGCAGGGCTCCTTGCTCAAGTGGCACTGCGGTCTCGGCCTATAAGTCGAGAGGATCCGCAGCTCCTTAGCTAAAACCGGTAAAGTGAACAGCTGGAATGTTTCTAAGCTCCAGCATGCTGAAGTATAATGCCCAGTTCGCATGTTTGTGGTAGATGGACGACAGCAAACTGTATAGTTCATTATTTTCAATGGAGCATGCAAGTATACTGAGTTAGCAACATGCTAATTGATGGGGTATAAACTTCTGTTTCTTGTTAGCTACATTAGCCTCGTAGCACCAGAGTTAAAACTATAGAAGCAAACACCAAGCATGGTATTATTGCGGGGACTCTGTCATGGTAATGGCGTCTCAAATCTGCCTCCCGTGTTGTTGTTATGATTCGGTTCCAGCCCGATTAGCTCAGTCACACTCTGGTGGGGCTGAGAGTGAGCTATTCCAGATCCGATCCAGAGAGTGTCGTGCTCACACACACGGAGGCTCAGGCTCTTAGGGTATCTCTCCGGCTGGGCCTGTAGGCAGCTCGTCCTGGGATACGCTGGAGCGTGGTGTTAGTAGTAGCTCTAGTGTTAGTATTAGTGCTACTGTTAGTATTAGCTCTAATGTAGCTCTAGTGTTAGTATTAGCTCTAGTGTTAGTATTAGCTCTAGTGTTAGTATTAGTGCTACTGTTAGTATTAGCTCTAATGTAGCTCTAGTGTTAGTATTAGCTCTAGTGTTAGTATTAGCTCTAGTGTTAGTATTAGCTCTAGTGTTAGTATTAGCATTAGTATTTCACAGGTATGTCATATGAAACAGCTGAGGACGGAATATGAAGTGGTGAAGGGGTGTGGCCTAGATATAGAGGTATAAGCCAGGGGTGAAGGGTTCCAGGGAGGGATCTTTACCTGTGAGTGTGTGTACACGATGACATCATGTTAGCCAGACAGAATCTGACTGCTGATCCTGTGAACAAAAGTAAACCCTGAAACCCCAAACCAAAACGTCTGATTGTAACTGGACGTGCCTTTGTGTACAGTGTTAGGTTTTCAGTTCCACATTTCCCAGCATGCACCTGCACATCTTATTCCCCTTTTCTGTGCGTTTACTGGAAGAAGAGGAAGACGTTTTTGGCCTGCAGGCTGTTTTTACTTCGCTGTTCTGTTCCTCTTTAAAACACATCTCTGCATATCATCAGCCCAGTCTGAGTCACTACTGCTGCACACGGAGAGGGCGCTTTAGCTAGAACATCTAGCATTACTGTCCAGCACGTGCAGCACTGTTGAACAAAATCACGGGTTTGGTGGGAGGTGTGTACAGAGTGAGGGAGAGAGGGTTTGGTGTGAGGTGTGTACAGAGTGAGGGAGAGAGGGTTTGGTGTGAGGTGTGTACAGAGTGAGGGAGAGAGGGTTTGGTGTGAGGTGTGTACAGAGTGAGGGAGAGAGGGTTTGGTGTGAGGTGTGTACAGAGTGAGGGAGAGAGGGTTTGGTGTGAGGTGTGTACAGAGTGAGGGAGAGAGCGGGTTTGGTGTGAGGTGTGTACAGAGTGAGGGAGAGAGGGTTTGGTGTGAGGTGTGTACAGAGTGAGTGAGAGAGGGTTTGGTGTGAGGTGTGTACAGAGTGAGGAAGAGAGGGTTTGGTGTGAGGTGTGTACAGAGTGAGGGAGAGAGGGTTTGGTGTGAGGTGTGTACAGAGTGAGTGAGAGAGGGTTTGGTGTGAGGTGTGTACAGAGTGAGGGAGAGAGGGTTTGGTGTGAGGTGTGTACAGAGTGAGGGAGAGAGGGTTTGGTGTGAGGTGTGTACAGAGTGAGTGAGAGAGGGTTTGGTGTGAGGTGGTGTACAGAGAGAGGGAGAGAGGGTTTGGTGTGTGTGTACAGAGTGAGGGAGAGAGGGTTTGGTGTGAGGTGTGTACAGAGTGAGGGAGAGCGGTTTTGGTGTGAGGTGTGTACAGAGTGAGGGAGAGAGGGTTTGGTGTGAGGTGTGTACAGAGTGAGGGAGAGAGGGGTTGGGGTGAGGTGTGTACAGAGTGAGGGAGAGAGGGTTTGGTGTGAGGTGCGTACAGAGTGAGTGAGAGAGGGTTTGGTGTGAGGTGTGTACAGAGTGAGGAAGAGAGGGTTTGGTGTGAGGTGTGTACAGAGTGAGGGAGAGAGGGTTTGGTGTGAGGTGTGTACAGAGTGAAGGAGAGAGGGTTTGGTGTGAGGTGTGTACAGAGTGAGGGAGAGAGGGTTTGGTGTGAGGTGTGTACAGAGTGAGGGAGAGAGGGTTTGGTGTGAGGTGTGTACAGATTGAGGGAGAGAGGGTTTGGTGTGAGGTGTGTACAGAGTGAGGGAGAGAGGGTTTGGTGTGAGGTGTGTACAGAGTGAGGGAGAGAGGGTTTGGTGTGAGGTGTGTACAGAGTGAGGGAGAGCGGGTTTGGTGTGAGGTGTGTACAGAGTGAGGGAGAGAGGGTTTGGTGTGAGGTGTGTACAGAGTGAGGGAGGAAGGGTTTGGTGTGAGGTGTGTACAGAGTGAGGGAGAGAGGGTTTGGTGTGAGGTGTGTACAGAGTGAGTGAGGGAGGGTTTGGTGTGAGGTGCAGCGTATTCAGAACCACCTCCTGTAGGAACTCTCTGTAGGGAGTTTTTAGAGGGGACGTCTGGTTACCTTCACCTCCACTGTGGAGAGATCTGATCTATAAAAGGCTCTGTGATTGGTCCGTCTTCCTTTCAGTCTGAACTGAGAGCATCATGGTGATAACCATGGCACGCCCCACACCTGCTCCTGTCCTCTGGGCTCTGAGCTCAGCCTCTTCGGTCTACACGCCGTGTGAAGCAGCCGAATCTAATCTCTCCTCCAGCATCAGCTGTGAGTGTTATTGATTTTCCTCCTCTGTGTGAAATATCCTCCCGCTCGCTGTCCACCGGCTCCACCCCCTCCCTCACCCGGAATCTCTGCCAATACAGACACTCTGGGGAGCTGAGAGATCCAGGACTAATCGATAAACACACTCGGGGTGATTTAGAGATCCTGATCACTGCAGACGGCTGCACCACGCTGACTACCTGCACACAGTCCGTCACCACGACTGTCCTTAACACCACGTCACCGTCACCAAAGACTGCAGTGGTGTCGTACCAGACTGTCATGGAGGGACTCAGAATGGCAGCGGGTCATCTTCAGTGACGAGTCCCGCTTTAGTCTTGGTGGAGACGCCCAACGAACCCGTGTGCGGAGGCACCGTGGTCAGCACCGAGATGGACGGTTGGTTGTCACACGTCCAGGAGGCCTGGTGTCCCTCTACCTCCACCCCTACCGCACCACCTGCAGGAACTGTGTGAGGATGTTCAAGCTGCATGGGATGGATTATCACAGGACACCATTAGGAACCTCTACAGCTCCATACCGAGACGTCTGGCGTGTTGGGTCAGCAGCCGGTGGGGAGCAGTGGCAGTACCCGAGGGTGATGTGGTACCTGAAGCTGGCTGATCAGTCATGTGACTTTATGACATCATGAATTAGGGCCCATGACTCTTTACTAGAGTTATCTAGGACCTTACAGCACATGTTCCAAAGCAGTCACTCAGTGTCTGGTGCTCCTGCTGCGTCTGTGACGTCGGTTTCAGCCTCTGGTCCGTTCTGTGTGTGCGGGTCAGAATTAAACCCATCAGAGTGCTGAGGTTCTCTGCAGGTTCTTGTGGACCAACGCTGACAGCCAGCGTCAGCACTCTGTAACACCATCAGAGACGAGGCTGTTGCTACACAGGATGTTCAAACACAGATGTTCTGAACTGGTCTTGTGGTCGGTTCTGTCCAGGCTGCGGCCCATTTCAGCCTGGCGGCCCGTGAATTCACCCACCAGCTGTTTGATAACTCCTCTGTCCCATTCCGGAGACGGTTTATAGGAGTGGGTCAGGTCAAAGTCCTTAAAGTGAGGCAGCTGATTGTTTGTTGATTTAGAGGAAGACCGCCCGAGTTACTGGAAGATATTGGTGGTCTCGGAATGTGCTGGAAGTCATGCCTTATTTCCAAACAGGTTTAACCCCTTAATGGGTGCCTGACTGTTTTTCAAAAACAGCCCCTTTCAGAACACCTGGATCATATGAACATTACAGAACACTTTTTAATGGAACAATAGAAGTCATACCGCCCCCTACACTTCCTGTAGTGTATTACAGTCTGTCAGATTGAGCGTGTGGGTCGTATCGCCCCCTACACTTCCTGTAGTGTATTACAGTCTGTCAGATTGAGCGTGTGGGTCGTATCGCCCCCTACGCTTCCTGTAGTGTATTACAGTCTGTCAGATTGAGCGTGTGGGTCATATCGCCCCCTACACTTCCTGTAGTGTATTACAGTCTGTCAGATTGAGCGTGTGGGTCATACCGCCCCCTACACTTCCTGTAGTGTATTACAGTCTGTCAGATTGAGCGTGTGGGTCGTATCGCCCCCTACACTTCCTGTAGTGTATTACAGTCTGTCAGAATGAGCGTGTGGGTCGTATCGCCCCCTACACTTCCTGTAGTGTATTACAGTGTGTCAGATTGAGCGTGTGGGTCGTATCGCCCCCTACACTTCCTGTAGTGTATTACAGTCTGTCAGAATGAGTGTGCGGGTCGTATGAATGCTATGGTGTGGTTTGGGACGGTACATGCGTCTGACTGAAATCGCCGTAGCAGCTGTAGCTGAATGTTGTTGTTGGCTCCGGACGGTGAGTGACTGTTCGTTTAGGGAGCTTCCCTGGACTGCAGCCCAGAACATCCCACAGCCCAGCAGAACCTCAGATACCCACAACCTGAGTCACCGGACTGGGCAGAGGCACAGAGATGGACAGATGGTCTCTCTCTCACTCTCTCTCTCCCTCTCTCTCTTACTCTCTCTCTCCCTCTCTCTCTCTCTCTCTCTCTCTCTCTCTCCCTCCCTCTCTTTCTCTCTCTCCCTCTCTCTCTTACTCTCTCCCTCCCTCTCTCTCTCTCTCTCCCTCTCTCTCTTACTCTCTCCCTCCCTCGCTCTCTCTCTCTCCCTCCCTCTCTCCCTCTCTCTCTCGCTCTCTCTCTCTCTCTCCCTCTCTCTCTTACTCTCTCCCTCCCTCTCTCTCTCTCTCTCTCCCTCTCTCCCCCCCCCCCCCTCTCTCTCTCTCTCTTTCTCTCTCCCGCCCTCTCTCTCTCTCTCTCTCTCTCTCTCTGGTGGTCTCAGGCCTGTTTAGCAGTGCTTTAGCTGAGCGGTGATCCCCTCACTCTGATGCTCTGGATTCTCTGAGGAATTGTGGGTAATTTTAGAATGTTAAACTGTGCGCTGTAAATGTGGGGTACTGCTTGAGGGAAAATGTGTGGAAGTTGGGTAAGCTGTGAGAAACGTGGAACTGTAAGTATTAGTGGGGACCTGCAGGGAACGCTGAGGAATTCTGGGTAATTCTGGAGAACTGTAAGGAATTGTTATTATTGTGAGTCATTTTTGGGAACACGCACACACACACACACACACACACTCACACACTCACACTCCCACACACACTCACACACACACACACACTCCCACACACACTCACACACACTCACACACTCCCACACACACTCACACACACTCACACACTCCCACACACACTCACACACTCATACACGCACACACACACTCACACACACACACACACACACACACACACACACACACACACACACACACACACACTCACACACACACACACACTCCCACACACACTCACACACTCATACACGCACACACTCCCACACACACTCCCACACTCCCTCACACACTCACACACACACTCCCACACACACACACACACACACACACACACACACTCTCCCACACACACACACACACACACACACACACACACACACACACTCCCACACACACACACACACACACACACACACACACTCCCACACACACACACACACACACACACACACACACTCCCACACACACTCACACACACTCCCACACACACTCACACACTCCCACACACACTCACACACTCATACACGCACACACTCACACACTCCCACACACACTCACACACTCCCACACACACACTCACACACTCCCACACACACTCACACAAACACACTCACACACTCCCACACACACTCACACACTCACACACTCCCACACACACTCACACACTCATACACGCACACAAACACACTCACACACTCCCACACACACTCACACACTCCCACACACACTCACACACTCATACACGCACACACACGCACACACACACTCACACACTCCCACACACACTCACACACTCACACACACACACTCCCACACACACTCTCCCACACACACTCACACACTCACACACTCATACACGCACACACATGAACCCAGCCCCGGAATACCTCCCGGCCAGATAGCTTTCCAGTCTGATCATTACATCAGTAATCAGACGATGCTGCTCCGCACCGATAACTGACGCCTCCTGTCCTGTGTCTCTCTCCAGGTGTGAAGTGTCCAGTCTGCTCCAAGGTGATCTCCTCGGATGAGATGGAGCTCCACCTTACGGTGTGTTTGATGAAGCCCAGAGTAACGTACAACGGTACGGCGCCGTGTTTTGTGAAATAGCGTGTGTTGCTAACCTCGGAAACGGGGTGACCAGGGAACAGGTGTGGTGGCGGTGTTAATGAGTGTTCATGTGAAAACACCAGTCAGCCCGAGCTATCTGGTTTCTGTAATCTGGATGACGTGAGCTGGGCAGCACACCTGCAGTACCTGCACAGTTCCCCACAGCCCCTGCTCCGATTCCCACTGGATCACCGTGGGGCACGCCCCTCTGTACCCAGTGCGCTCTGCTGAACGTCAATAGCCTCCACCAAGTTTCACTCTGCCAGCCAGAGGAGCACAAAGCCTTGGGGTCCGGCTGGGGTCCGGCTGGGGTCTGGCTGGGGTATGGCTGGGGTCCACCTGGGGTCCGCCTAGGGTCTGCCTGGGGTCTGCCTGGTGTCCGGCTGGGGGCCGGCTGGGGTCCACGGTGCCGGGGTTCTGAGGAGCAGCCCTTTGTTTGTCTTTCCCCCTTTCAGGCTGTTAGGGTTGTGGCTCCAGTTATGGATCAGTACCTACTGGGCCCAGCCAGTCAGATACACGCCTACAGCGTTCCTGCGGGAGAACATGGAGCGTTCAGCTTCACTAAATCAACAAAGAGCCGGAATTTTTATTAATCACAGGGGAAGCCTACCCTCACGCTTCCGGAGAAATCCAGTTGGAATCTGTCCTGCGGGGCCCCCTGAGCGAGAGAGTCTCTGAGCAGTGGTGCGACACCGCCCTCTCCTGGCCTGTGTGTGCCACTGTGTTCTTCTCTTTAGGGTTAGCTCAGTGTGCCTGTGTGAGGAGTTAGTTTACACACACAGTTTATTACTGACAGTTCAAAACAAACAAACAAACAAACAAACAAACAAACCAACAAACAAAGCCTAAAGTCACTGTAAGACTGATGTCTTTATGAGTCCTCCTGTTAGTGCAGCACCATCAGCAGACGGCTGCACCACGCAGGACTACACCCACACAGACCGTTACCACGGCTGTCCTTAACACCACGTCACCGTCACCAAAGACTGCAGTGGTGTCGTACCAGACGGTCATGGAGGGACTCAGAATGGCAGCGGGTCATCTTCAGTGACGAGTCCCGCTTTAGTCTTGGTGGAGACGCCCAACGAATCCGTGTGTGGAGGCACCGTGGTCAGCACCAAGATGGACAGTTTGTGGTCACACTTCCAGAAGGCCGGGTGTCCCTCCACCTCCACCCTTACCGCACCATCTGCAGGAACTGTGTGAGGATGTTCAAGCTGCATGGGATGGATTATCACAGGACTCCATCAGGAACCTCTACAGCTCCATACCGAGACGTCTGGCGTGTTGGGTTAGCGAACACGGCGGCCCGACGCCATACTGAGAGACTGACTCCTGTATGTGTAGCTCAATAAATATTGATCATATCAGTCTAAACTTATCACCAGGTATTGATCCTGGTTCTGGGCGACAGTCTTATCAGGGCAGTGTGTATACATAGGTAACACCACATGACCTGTTTGAATGGGTTTCATATCATCCTGGACCTGAAACCTGAAACCCAACACTGAACCTGAATTCTGTCTGTGCTCTTACTGTTAGAGTCACTAACCCACCGATCGGTTGGCTCATCGGCCTCTCCAGGACAGAGCGCTTCAGTCTGAGGAATCACTGAGTTCCTTTCTGATGGTGTAACACTTCTGTAAATGGTGTAACCACTTCCTGTATGAGAGGCACCAGGATGAGCTCCGGTTACAGGCTGATGTTAACAGTATGGTGTCACTGGCTGGACTGGATCCAGTTCTTTACATATCTAGAACACACATATAGACATTTTATTGACTATCTAGAACCACCAGTGAACCTACACGTGTCTTCTGAGTGTGTATGGAATGTTGGTGATGAAAATCTGGAAAACCTGGAAATACTAAGTTCCTTTGGGGGACTATTTGACCTCACAGCGCCCTGCAGCATGTATCCCTCCACCATGAATGGAGTTTAAGGCTGAGATCTTCTCCACACTATCATAAACAGCGTCTCAGACATCAGGCAGCGTATTCAGAACCTCCTCATGTAGGAGCTTCCTGTGAGGGAGCTTTTAGAGGGGACGTCTGGTTACCTTCACCACCACTGTCCCCTTTAACTGTGGACCATCACTGACAGTGACTGCTTGTTTGTCTCCTCAGAGGACGTTCTGTCGAAGGAGGCTGGAGAGTGTGCAATATGTCTGGAGGAGCTGCAGCAGGGCGACACCATCGCGCGCCTGCCCTGCCTCTGCATCTACCACAAGGGGTAAGAGAGCCTGGCACATCAGGGGTTAACACACCAGCCTCTGGATCTGGAATCTGACCTTTCCTCTGAACCACACGGCTTTCATCACCTGATTGGATCTTTGGATCACATGGGAATACATAATGAATTTCTGTATGGTCGTTTTCCTTCCTCTCTGTTACTGTTACTGAGATATGTAAATGAGCTCTGTTCAGATTGGCTGTAGGGGCTGTAGTCTACAGTTATGTTATGAAAGTGGATCGTGTCACCTGTGTCTATAAACCACCGTCGGTTACAGGTCTGTCTGAGAGTTTACCTGATCTCCTCCCTCACAGGTGCATTGACGAGTGGTTCGAGGTGAACAGGTGGTGTCCCGAACATCCTTCAGATTAAACCTCCCGCACAGGTAAAGGGATTGTCTGGCACGGAAACCACGGTGAATTCCCGGCAGGTGTGTGCTGTGCTACAACTTCCGCTTTCAGGTCCACGTTTGTCCCGGCTGCATCATCGCCCAGCGGGAGTAGGGAGCCCATCCTAAGGTTGCTGTTTCTCTTGTTGGCTGAGAAATGAAAACGAAAGCTGAGAGCAAACGGGAAAACCGAAAGCATGGTCTTCCTGTACGGTACACTCCGGGCAAACAGGCTGCAGGTCTGTGGTCTATCCCGCCTGCCACCAGCAGGGGGCCTGGGCAGCGCAGTAGAGGAGCTGGTGGATCTGGGTCAAAAAACTCCAAACCCCGAGAATCCCCAGCGGTAATCAGCGCTGCCCAGGCGCACCTGTGTGGCACAGCCTAAATACCCAGCCCAGAGCATGGAGAGAGAGAGAGAGAGAGAGAGAGGGTGGGTTGGGTGGGAGGAGAGTGGGGTGGGGGGGGTGAAAGGAGAGAGAGGGTAGGTGGGGGGAGGGGGGTAATAAAAGGAGAGGAGAGGAGAGAGAGGCCTGGGACTACGCGTCTCCCCTGTTTGAGATTCCCACCTTGTTTGGCCTCCTGGTTTGCACGGCTCGCTCTGCCATGTGACCTCAGTGGTAGCACGTTGGGCTGTGCCCCACCCCCCGCCGCTGGCCCGGTCTAACCGCTGTATGGGCTCGTACCGAACCCTCCCCCAAACATACCTGGGAATTCTACCAACTCTCCCAGCTGCCCACTCTGGCACCGGCTTAGAGACCGGAAACCCCCTCCTGAAGATTCCCAGCCCTCAGAATTCCCCTGGGCTCTAGAGGGTGCACTGCTCTGGGACAGACCCTGATGGGTTTCAGTGCTAGCAGACCACCTTACTGCCGGGTGTGTGTATACAGGCTGTACACTACACGGCCAAAAGTATTGGGACACACCAGGGGTTTGGTTTAATCCTGTTACTAGAGGTGAATAAAATCAAGTACCAGTTGCTGACCCGGTGCCAAATTGGCAAACTGGGCATTAACATCATCAGCACCAACACCAACACAATGCAGAGCGTCAGAGGTAAAGCACTGCCGTGTTCCGTGTAGTCACCAATCACGTGTCTCTATCTGGCAGTCGGATGGACAAGTCTGGGCTTGGAGAACCCCAGGAGAACGGTCCCTGCTTGACTGCACTGTGCCGACTGTAGAGTTTCAACACCTTTTGAGATGAACCCTCTTGCCCAACACCAGTGTCTGACCTCACAAATGCTCTTCCAGTCAAATGGGGTGGGGTGGGGGGCAAGTTCACATTAATGCCTGTGGATTTGAATGTGAATGTGTAGGTGTCCCAATACTTTTGTCCACACAGTGTATATCCACTATGCTATGACTCCGGGATGTTGGTGAATGTTAGGTATCTGAGCACAGCAGAGAGCAGCTCGTCTCTCTGAACCCAGCGCTGCTCACTCCGGTTCCTGTTTCTTGTCTCCAGGGATTCAAACATGCAGTGAACAGCGATGTAGCCTAGAAGCAGACAGCGATGTGAAGTCCACCTCCCTGCCCAAACGACTGCCGGGCCCTCCTGCAGGACGGTCCGCTCACTGCACCTTCCACACCAGCCGCCATATCAACTCCAGAGTGCCAAACTGACTGAAGCAATCTTCAGGGAAACTCCTGCTCTGTGCCAGCTCTTCCCTCCGGACCACGCCACTGCAGCCCACCATCCGTCCACACCGGACGCTGTCTCGTAGGTCTTCGGTCAGGAGATGAGGGGCACCAATTAGTATTTAGACCCACCAGGCCCAGCCATCACCCAGCTGAGCCGCTAGCCGAGCCTCCGTCTGCTGCGTCTGTGTTGCACAGGTCACGATTTCCCGAACGGAGAGAAGAACTGACTCGGCTCTGATCTCAGTTCTTTTCTCTGTTGTGCTAGAACCTCCACCTCTCTAATGTTCTCCTCAGGCTGGGAGTGAGAGGGAGGTGCTCAGGGTTACTGGCCTCAACCCCCCATAACTAGGGGTGTTCATTTACAGGCACCCCGCAAACATGCCTCACAGCACACGTCTCAAACGAGTCTATCTATCTATCCATCTCTCTATCTCTCCATCTCTCTATCTATCTATCTATCTATCTCTCCATCTCTCTATCTATCTATCATTAAACACAGTCGGAATGTGCAGAGAAGTCCAAGTAGCTCTGGAAAGCTAGTCCCGCCTCCCGATGATCTAATCATGCGGCCTCTCTTCTGAACACTGCCTGGAATTCCGTTAGCGTGTTCTAATCAGATATGAATCAGCGTTCCTGAACGCGGTTCTGGAAAATGTTGCGGCCAGTGTCGGGGTCTGCTTAACAGACGCAGCAGAAACACCCAAATCCCACCCCTCCTACAACTGTGTCCACCAGTGCCTTCATCTTCAGATCCCCGGGGATGGTCACAGAGAAGAGCTTCCACCCCCCTACCAAACCCCCGGCCACAATCCTGTACCAGTCACATTTCATAGAACTGGAACCCGCCCTGCTGAGATTACAAGTGCCCCGCCCCCTACCTGTCACTCATAGATGCTTCCTTGGCTTACGTCCCTAGAGCCTGTAGCAGTATCAGTCTGGGAGGCGTGGTTCCGGTCTGAGCCGCCTCCTGCAGGGCGTTTGCTGCGTCAGTACGGAGGAAGGTTACGTAGCTGCCTAGTCGGACCACCACATGGTAGGTATGTGAACAGCAGTGCAATAGAATCGGAGCACCACGCCTTCTGAGCCTTAATCACACAGAGCAGAATGTCAACCCCAGCCTGGACGAGGCTAACTCAACCTGGACCAGCATAGCTGGCAGCATCCCTGACTTTACTCCGCAAAGCTGACTTCCGGGTCCCAGATGTGGCCATTTACCTGCATCTGTGCCTCCACATCCCTTCCCCAGGTGTTCTCTGTGTATCTGTGGGTTAGTCCTTTGATCTGACTTCTTTTGTTCTCCTGAAAAGTGTGTGACAGTGTTCGCTGATTCATGTTTTAGATCCATACCGGTTGAATGGAAGGGCTGAATGTTCTTGGAAGCGAATCAGAATTCCATACTTCCCATAAAAGGCTGCTTTTCTGATCAGTTTGTGTCCCTCTTGTGGTTAACGGTGCACAAATGGAACATGCTAAAATTAGCCTAATGCTAATCCATGCTGGTGGGTGATAAACCCAAACCCAAACCTAACACTGATCCATCATGGAACATACCAAACACAGAGCTAATCCATCAGTGATGATGCTAAACCCAACCTTAATGCTTACTCGCCTTGAGAATGCTAGGCCTAACCCTAATGCTAACTCACCATGGAGGATGCTAATGCTAAAACTAATCCTAATGCCAACCATCCTAGGGGAATGTTAAGCCTAGCTCTAATTTTAACCCACCATAGAGAATGCCAAGTCTAACCCTAATGCTAACCTACCATGGAGAATGCTAAGCCTAACCCCTAATGGTAACCCAGCATGGAGGATGCTAACCCCACCCTAAGGCCAGCTCCCCTGAATAATCCTGAATCTAACCGTGCTGCTAACCCACCATGGAGGATGTTAAGGCTATCCTAATGCTAACCCAGTTCAGAGGATGCTAAGACTAATTCTCATGCTAGCCAGGGCAAACCTAGTATGGAAGATGCTAAACCCAAATGTAGTGCTGCTCCACGGTGGAGGATAATGAACCCTTCGACCTCGTAAAGGTCATGGACAGTGGTGGGCGCAGTGCGAGAGTCTGCTCCAGGTGAGAAGTTCAGGTGTACAGGTTTAATTCTGCAGTGAACACAAGGATTCCTGGTACACGTCAACGCTCCCAGCGGGATGGGGGACTTCCGCTGTGCAGTGGTGCCGTCTCAGAGTTTGTGGTACCAACATGAACATTTCTTGTGCTTACCTAAAAGTTTCTGGTGCAGACATGAAACTAGCAGTGGTGTTGGGCCCTATCCTCCCCTTCTGCCCACTGAACACTACCGCGGTACCGGGACAGGGTTTCCCAAACAGTCGTTTCATTAATGTCAAAATATTCGCTAAACCGTAAACAGTGCTGCTAACTAGGAGAGGGGGGCTGTTAGCATTAGCCTGACTAGCATGATAGCAGCTCTGCTGACCACAGAACATCCTGGACTCTGACTAAACTGAGGCACCAACACCAGGTCAGATAATAATGATTCAAATCTGATGGAGTGAAGAAATGGAACCTGCTCTTACCCAGCCGAGTCACATTATTATAACCACTTCCTGACAGTGTGTAGCTCAGGAAGGATGGGCCGTTCTCCGGCCCCACTTGTCCATGTGAAGGGCACGCTCAACCGACCTGGTCCATCCCTGCACATCATGTACACCCACACATGCCGATTGTCTTCCCTCGGGGGGGCGGGATCTTCCAGCAAGGCAGTGGCACACGGCTAGAATTGTCCGACGCTGATTGGAAGCGCCTGACCAAGACTTCCAGGTCCTACCCTGGCCCCCTGGTTCCTCAGACCCAACCGATCATCTGTGGGACCACCTCGATCATCTGTGGCACCCCCCTGCTCTATGGATCCTCCCCCAGGCCCCCTCCAGCAGCTGTGGGGAGCACTGCAGTCAGCATGGCTGTAGGTTCCTGTGACGACCTACCAGGACCTTACTGCGTCCCTCCCAGCCGGTGGTCACTCTGGCTATCAGCTGGTGGTCATAATGTGACTGGACTGTGTAAAGTGGAGTGACAGAAAGGTAGCTGTACGGTAGCGCTGTGGCTAAGCTAGCAAGAGTCTTGTTAGCAGGCCACACATGCCACAGAGCACGGGCGTTGGTTCTAGCTAAATGAGACCCATGTTGGGGAGATCTGAGAACACAGAGTGGAGTGACCGGTGTTGTGTGGTCAGCGGAGCTCTCAGCCGCACCTGAGCCGCTACCGTGGGCTCCCACACGTCCCTCAGTGACTGCTTTAGTATTAATGGGGTTAAGGTTCTTGTTCAGACACAGAACCCTCCTTTAGAGCTCCACCTGTGTCTGAAGCATCTTCTGATGGGTTCTAGGGGGACGTTCTCCAGTTCATACTGGGCAAATTCCTACAAGGGACGAGCCTGTAGCAGATGTTTACGGTGCGCTCCGTCCGGGCCATGCGGGGAGGAGACGAGGGGCGGAGTGTTGGTACCCGAGATGGCCCGGTGTGGTACTGTAGGAGGACCGTGCCAGCAGAGCTGTGGAATGCTGCTAACCGTACTCCTCCAGTTCCTCGTCTTTCCAAAGCTGGGTGTCGGAGTGGACTGGTGATGGACATGCTGCGCTAGTCGTTAGCGAGGTTACCCCGGTGTGAAGTAATGAATGAACCAGCGTTCCTTTAAAGGTGATCATGTTGCTGCTGCGTCTCATCTGAGCCTCACCCGCCCGTCTGTGGCCATGCTTAATCAGCCTACCTGAGCTGAGTGGACTGAAGCTGGACTGAAGCTGGACCGAAGGCCACTTCACCAGCGCCGCTGATGGATGTATGATGACTCGTGAGGCCTGGAGGTTTTTTAAATGACTCAGACACACGGTTTGTTGTTGTAACATCATTCCATTTATGTAAACCTCTGTACAGAAATACCACAATAAAGTATTGCATTGTTACAGTGTGGAGTGTCCTGTTTCTGGGTGGGTCCGTAGGGGTCCCTCGGCGCCTGGGTGTTCATGTCCTCAGCGGAAGCGAAGCCTCTTCTCGCTCGCGAACTCCTTCTCCTCCTCCTCCGACACCTGGTTTCCTTTTATGCTGTGGAGAACACTCAACGTTAGCAAACACGCTCTCCACATTGTCCACCTACACGTGTCTTCTGAGTGTGTATGGAATGTTGATGATGAAAACCTGGAAATACTAAGTTCCTTTGGGGGACTATTTGACCTCACAGCGCCCTGCATCATGTATCCCTCCACCATGAATGGAGTTTAAGGCTGAGATCTTCTCCACACTATCATAAACAGCGTCTCAGACATCAGGCAGCGTATTCAGAACCTCCTCCTGTAGGAACTTCCTGTGAGGGAGCTTTTAGAGGGGACGTCTGGTTACCTTCACCTCCACTAGGAACAGTTCATCCTCTGTTTACATCTAAGTACCCTTGTCTTGAGAGTTTGGTGTAGCGTGTAAATCCGTGTTCTAGTCACATGGTTCTTGCTCATGTATAAAACGGCTGTAGGCCCGTTTTCAATTGGCTGCTTCTGTGTCGTCATAAAACCGACACCACCTCATTTACTCAGCTTAGAATGGTTTGGCCCCGCCCACTCCCAGGGAGCGTTTCAGGCTACACTGCTTATTGCATGAGGTATAATACAGGACACAGTCTCAAACAAACAATGCCTGACGTTCCCAAAGCTACCCTCTTACCTGAAGGTGGTTAGCTGGAGCCTTCTTAAATTGAACTACAGTGGTTTGGCCTGTTCGGTATCGCCACATGGATGTAGCCAAGGTTGCGCCGATACACTGTAACTTGCTCCATCAGGAACAAAAAGGCTGCAGCGTCGAGCCTACATCCTATAATAAAGCTCCACCACCACCACCATCCCCACCCCCACTACCAGATTTTACAAGCAGAAGTGTAACTTCAGTCATGCGGTCAGTACGGCTCAATGTGCTAACGGAGCTGGTTCCTGGTTCTGATCCAACCTTCAGCATGTTGTATGAGTGAGTGTCTATCACAGGAACCACTACACGATGACAGCGCGGAGTAGCAGATGCTGAGGTAGCAGTGTGCAGGAACGTCTGGCATCCAAGATGTAGCTTCCAGGAGCTAATCGTCCAACCACAGACCCACAGCTGTAGTCCTAACCACTCAGCTTAACCACAGTGTCAGTGAGCACTGGGCCGGACTGGGTTTCGGGTCACCTGTTGCTTAATGATGGTTAGGACCAAGTCGGTTACCACCACAGTGACTTCCACTGGTCCAACTCCCGATTAGGGAAACGAGCTTCCAGTGCTCATGCCAGAATATGGCACAGTCAGCCATTATTCCCCTTATCCCCAGAACGTTTTCAGATTTGGCACCAGCACCAGCACCTCCACATGTGGGTGGAGAAGAGCTATACCTAAGATGGGTTGCAGCTCTGCTTTTGGGAACCACACCACAGAACGTAGCTCGTTTACATTCATCAGTCTCAGAGGCCCAGTAGCAGCCTGATTAACCGCGATGTGTATCAGAGAGTCACGATTCTGAACCAGGATACTGAGATACTGTAAACATGAAACCGGAATGTAGTTTGGGAAAACTGGGATGGAGCTTTAATAAGCTCACCGGACAACGCATTGCCCCGCCCCCTTGTGTGTTTCAGGTACTGGTACCTTCAGGCTCCTGCAGATGGCGCTGCACGAGGATGATGGGGCTATAAATCCCTAAAAGGAGGGACTGCATGTGGGCGTGGCCAAAGACCATAGTGTGAGGAAGTAGCTGAATCTGCAGGTGTGTGGAAGCGTACGGTCATACGGGTCTACCAGCAGTGGATACAATCCCAGCCTACAGGGAATTCTCCTCGGAACTGTGCCAGGGAAGCATCCACCACATCTGGACCACCTGACCAGTTCTCTGATGTGAGAGTCTGAACACTGATGTGGCTACATCCAGAACCTCGTCTGGTACAGGCCGGATCCAGCCCCAGCTGGTGCTGGTGGAGGTATTACATGCTGTTAGGGGACTCCGTGGTTGTGTGGTGATCTGGTGAGCTGTGGTTAGTGTCGGTGTGAAACCTCTGCTCTTACTTGACTTCCTTTATCGCGGTGTTGCTGGCCAGGCCTTCACGCAGCTGCTGGGCTCCTCGAGCGGTCAGCTGGTTGTCTATTAACCTGTAAGCGTTTCATACGTTAGACAGGTTTCAGTGCACAGCCGGAGTCTCCTCAGCCCCATACGGCTCACAGCTCCTACTACCCAGCACCCCGTATGCCCTTACATGATGTGTGTGAGCGCGGAGTTACTCCTCAGTGCCTCGCCCAGCTCCGGCGCCGCCTCGTCCGAGATCTGGTTTTGGATCAGCCTGGGGAAGAAAACGAGATGGAGCGGTTAGTTCCGCAGCGTGTTTCAGGTTCACCGAGCCGAACCAAGTTACCGCGGGATGCTCCGAGAGAAACTGAGCCGCACCAGAAGATGTGAAGGCTGGAGTTCTCCTTCAGCGCTCTCGCCAGACTTCTTCCACCCTGAGAGGAGATCCCGTTCGCCGAGAGGCTGAGAACAGAGGAGAGACACAGTGTGCAGGCTTTCACCTCCAGGAGACTCATCATCATCATCATCATCATCAGTGTTAACGGAGAGGGGCGAGGATGTAGAGATTCAGGGACAATAGAAGGAGCATTGCTGGAGAACGTTCCTCTTTAACCTTCACTCAAGTTCACACAACAGGATCTGAATCAAAGTCTATCGTGGAGCGCTGTTACACACCCGAAACCTGGAACTCCTTACCCAGTAATATTCCTCAGGCGCCTCAGAGGAGCTGGAGGTGTTTCAGTTTAGCTTAGCATCCTGCTAGCCTTCTGTTCTTATTCCTAATCTTATGTTTGTTTACTTAATTAATTTATTAAACAAGCATTTAGTTTATAGTTTAGTTTATTTGCCTTTATTTAATCTGATGTTTTTATATGGAAAATGTGGCATAAATATTTAATTTATAATACTTAATATTATTTTACCTTCATGATTTTTTAAATGATATAAATTTAAATAAAAACGATTTTTGTATTTAAAGTTTGTTGTTGTTGTTAATATTAATGTACAGACTTGTTTATGTAATACTGATTAGGTGGTTATGAGCAGGGACTGTCCCCGTTGGGACGCCGCACGGGGGAAGGAATGGGTCAGGTGAACGCTCCGTTACGTTACTATGGTCTGGAATTCTCAGGTTGGTGTCACGTCTTTGTCTATCTGTCTGCCTGTCCCTGTTCATGTCTCACAACTCCCCCTCTGGTTGTTACATAGCATTGCATTGTTTTTCCTGCTCCACCCTGACTCCACCCACGCCCACACCTGATGCTAATTTGGACTTCCCTTTAGACCCCTTTGTTTGCTCTGCTGGTTGTGAAGTCTCTGTAAGGGAAACGTGAGCTGAGCTGAGGCGAGACAGACGACAGAGGTGAGGTCGCTGGTTATTGTTAGCTACGTAGCTAACTGTAATGTGTAGCTTGTTATGTTGTACTGAACTCTACACAGTTCTGTGTAACGGTGTTGATTCCACAGTAACACTAACACGTACAGCGGGCTCACCTGAGGTTAGTCAAGCTGGGGTGGTTCCTCAAAGCTTCAGCAAAAGCCTCTGCACCTTCATCACCAATACTGTTCCCCCACATTCTGCCAGGCAGAACGACAGCACCGGTTAGGAAACGGTCGCACGGACAGAGACACTCCGGGCACTCCTGGTCAAACCGCAAATACTTTTACACACCCGCTACTGAGACAGGCAGTCACTGTTTCTGTGCTGGATTCCACACACTGGGGGAATCTGAAATCACGTTAGGACCATATAAATTCCCATCTCAGATTTTCTCTTTCCCGTAAACAAGATTCCCACCATCCCATCCCTCCTCCATGTCCCCCAGTTCTGACCCTTGGGTCTGAACACCATCAGTGAAGGAGGGTGGAGTCCAACAGAGCTCCAGTCCAAGTCCTGCCCACTCGTTGTGCCACAGTAAAGTTAAGGGGACGGTCCAAACCGAATCTGACCAGGGGTGCCCACCTCTGAGTGTCCCTATAAAAGCAGGACCTTACCCCACATCGTATATGGACTTGCTCTTCTGAATGGCCTGAGCGAGACGCTTCGCACCCACGCTGGTGATGCGGTTGCAGCCGAGCCTACAGATACATACATACACACATACAGGGACAAAGGTGGAGGAGTTTTAAGGTGGAGGAGCTGAAATTCTACTCAGGGTATATGTGATGTGACCAACGCTAAACCAAATGTGTCACACAGTACAACACACACTGATAACCAACACACACCGATAACCAACACACACCGATAACCAACACACACCGATAACCAACACACACAGATATCCAACACACACCGATAACCAACACACACCGATAACCAACACACACCGATAACCAACACACACAGATATCCAACACACACCGATAACCAACACACACCGATAACCAACACACACCCATATCCTGAAGTCATGTGATATCAGTATGTAAGCTGACGAGGGGGCGTTCCCTCAGGAGTCGGCTTGGGAACGCCCACACCTGTATAAGCTGTGAACACCTCATGTTGTGAGTAAGGCTGAACACTGGTCAGAGTGCCCATGGCAAGGACCTATCATGCGGTATGGTGGTGGGAGCCAGACGGACGGGCCGTTCCATTAGCGAAGGTGTCCAGGCATTTAACATTCCCGATCCACAGTGTCTCATGTGTACCAGGAATGCATCGTACACAGCCTCACCACCCACGGTGGACAGCACAGTGACCACCCATGGATGCTCAGTGGTGGTGACCGGCGGCGTCTGGCTAGAACTGACCGGACACAGCGCTTCACCTGGGCTTGTGAGGTTGCTAACTGGACCCTAGAGACCCACGAACATGCAGCGTGGTCTGATGAGTCACGGTACCAGTAGTTTGGGCTGACGGTGGGGTCAGTATGTGGTGCAGACCCCATGAAGTCATAGACTGTCGATGAGGCACTGCTTAGACTAGTGGTGGTTCCATACTGGTGTGGGGCGTGTTCTCATGGGTCCTCACTGGTCCACTTAAACACGTCATGGGCCGGTTCTCACTGTGTGTCACTGCTTGGTGACTGTGACTTCATGTTCCCCCCCACAGTGGTGGGATACTCCAGCAGGATAAAGAACCGTGCCATCGGGCACAAGTCATCCAGAACTGGTTGGAGAATGGTGTGGGCCGCACGTTCACCCAACATGAGTCCAATCGAGGTGTCCCACCATCATGCCTTATTCATTTCCGTCTCCTTGCCATGAGAACGCTGGCCAGTGTTTAACCTCACTCACAGGAGAACACCTCACAGCCCACACAGGTGTGGGCGTTCCCAAGCCGTCCCCTGAGGTAACACCCCCCCAGGCATTAGCTTTCCCATGACCAAACCGTACGGCCTGACTCTGGATGTGAGGGTGCAACTATACCTGATACAAACGCACCAGTCAGAATGGTGATATGTGGCCAGGTGAAATGCACCCATCAGGAGATATAACGGATATACAGACCATCATACAAATACAGGTCTACGTACTTCACGGTCTTCAGGTGGGGACATTCTCCAATGATCTGGGCCACCATTTCGGCTCCGGCGTCCGTGATGTGGTTCTTGTAGAGTCTGTGGTTAATAAAGAGAAATGAGGCTCACTGTCCGTATATACAGCACCTTAACCAAAGCCTGTCCAGCTCGTGTCTACTTGCCCCAGAACCCTGATGATCTTGTGCCTGATGAGTTCTCTGGACAGAACCTCCATGCTGCTGTCGGTGAGCTGATTCACACAAAACCTACACAGAAGAAGATAACCGGCGTCAGCCACGCTAACATGCAGCCTGCTGATCCAGCAATCACCCAACTACCAGCTCAAACAGAACCGCACACGTACACATCCATCTTAGTATGACTGAGGCTATTCCAGAACATACACTCATCACCTACAGAACCGCTCACCCAGGAGGAGGTGTGGGAGTGCGGGTGTGTTGGGAAGGAGGATAAAGGGGACCAGGATCAATAACTGGTGATAAGTTTAGACTGATATGATCAATATTTATTGAGCTACACATACAGAAGTCTGTCTCTCAGTATGGCGTCGGGCCGCCGTGTTCGCTAACCCAACACGCCAGACGTCTCGGTATGGAGCTGTAGAGGTTCCTGATGGAGTCCTGTGATAATCCATCCCATGCAGCTTGAACATCCTCACACAGTTCCTGCAGATGGTGCGGTAGGGGTGGAGGTGGAGGGACACCAGGTCTTCTGGACGTGTGACGACAGACCGTCCATCTTGGTGCTGACCACGGTGCCTCCACACACGGATTCGTTGGGCGTCTCCACCAAGACTAAAGCGGGACTCGTCACTGAAGATGACCCGCTGCCATTCTGAGTCCCTCCATGACAGTCTGGTACGACACCACTGCAGTCTTTGGTGACGGTGACGTGGTGTTAAGGACAGTCGTGGTAACGGTCTGTGTGCATGTAGTCCTGCGTGGTGCAGCCGTCTGCCGATGGTGCTGCACTAACAGGAGGACTCATGGAGGACACCACTGCTCACTGGATGTCGGTAATGGTGGGGTTGGGGTGGTTCTGAATACGCTGCCTGATGTCTGAGACGCTGTTTATGATAGTGTGGAGAAGATCTCAGCCTTAAACTCCATTCATGGTGGAGGGATACATGCTGCAGGGCGCTGTGAGGTCAAATAGTCCCCCAAAGGAACTTAGTATTTCCAGGTTTTCCAGATTTTCATCACCAACATTCCATACACACTCAGAAGACACGTGTAGCTTCACTGGTGGATTATAAAGTGTCTGTATGTGTGTTCTAGACCACGCCCACATTTCACTTAAATAAAAAATAGATTCAAATTCATATAAATATTAAACTTATAATATGGCGGATTAGATTTAAAAAGAACCCCGGTTCTCATCAGAACCCACACCATACAACATTTTTTTAAATTCCCGTCTGTAAGCTTGTGTCCAGCCCAGTTCGTTCTTACCTGACCACCGTCATTTTGCTGAAGGAGGGTATGAGCTGCTGCACACCGTAGTCGTTGATGTTGTTGTTGTCCAGATCGACCCCCAAAGACTTCTTGTGGTGATGCAACACGAAGTTGAGGGCGCTGCAGTCGGCCGAGTAGATGTTACAGTAGGCGAGCTTGATGTACTCCGCAGAGATGCCTTTAGCTGTGAGCCGAGCCACGTCATCGCTGTTGGTCTCAAATATGCATCGCAGCATCCACAAGAAGTTGGGCATGGCGTGCACCTTGTTGCCCTTGATATCTGTGCTAGGGGACCGAGGAAGCCCCCGGAGATGGGTCTTCACGCTGGTGGACAGGTAGGATTTCAGGGACGCCCGCTTTTTCCTCAGGCTCAGCGGTGGAACCAGATGCTCCAGGAGCGCGGAGTTGGTTTTGGACAGGAGCCCACACAGGAACAGATTGGTAAACTGGAAGTGCTCGTTGGTCTGGAAAGGGTCTGTATCTCGAGCGTGGGAAGATCTTCCCAAACAGCAGATGCAGGACACACGGGACGACTTCCTGTGCGCACACTTGGCGAAGAACTTCAAGATCCCATCGGGGCCCATGTCCGAATCGAGCACCAGAGAGAAGGCGGTCAGAAACGCCTGGAGAGTCAAATGGAGAAACTCGAATGTAGCAGCCCCTCCGCAAGCGTCGTAGTGGCCGACGGGCCTCAGGAACCCGACCTGGAGGTCCTCCTCGCCCAGGCCGCAGGACGTCAAGTCTTCCTGGCTGTAGATGAAGCCGCTCTTCTCCAGGCCGCGAAGCGCCAGCCTAGAAAAGGCAGTGAGAGTCTTCAGCCCCGCTCTGAAAGTTTCCGCAGTGCTCTGTGTGCTCCTCTTCAGCAGGCCAGGCCTTTTGGTGACGCGGGCCAGGAAGACCTCGGACAGCAGGAGGAACACGTTGGTTAGGGTGATGGAGGAGTCTGGGAGCTCATAGTTGTCGTACATGGACTGAAGGTGCTTGAAGCTCTTGAAGATGATCCAGCTGAACAGGGGAATGGAGCACAGGCCACAAAGGTGGGGGTTAGCGTCCAGTCGCACGGACACCACCTCCTTGTGCTCCTGCTGGGGGAAATGCAAAGCCATGTACCGCCTGAGATGGTCGGGAGAGAACCCTTTGAGAACCACTTTCTTTCGGACCACCCTGCTCTGAATCTCGGTGCCGGTGCGTGCCGTCAGGACCTTGCGGGACCCTTTGAGGAGTTTTCCGCACAGCAGGTTCATGAGAACCAAAAGCGGATGGGTTCGTTCTTCGGGTGAAACCACCTCTGGAACGTTGTCCATATCAAAGTCCATTTGGATTTCATCATATCCGTCAAAGGTGAAGAGAACCGTCTCTGGAAATCGAAGGATGTAGCCGAAGACCTCGTTGTCCGGGTCGCCGTCGGGATAGCAGTTGTACTTGAAGATGAGGTCCCTCACAGAGATCTCATCCGTCTCCTTGAAGGCGCTGAACATCCGGCATCTGAACTTGAAGAAGAACTTCGCTCTGGTGTTCAGCTGCCGCTTGGACCACAGGTTTTGGAGTTTCTGGAGAAGAATGGACTTGCCCACGCCAGCATCACCCGTGATGAAAATAGTCTCCGCCTGCTGGTTGAAGACCCCTTGTTCTCCCAGGACATCGTCCAGATTCTCCAGGTAGCCCAGACTCTCCCCCTTGTCGTTGAACAGCTCCATCTGGGTGTCCATGTAAAGTTCGTCCAGAAGAGTTTCCTCCCGCTGAGAGTACGAGGTGAGGAACCGGGTGTCCCTTCCAAGCTCGTTCCTCAGCTTCTCACTGTATTTACTAACTGAGAAGATAGCAGAGTGTTAGTGCGTCACGCATTAACATTATTATTATTATTATGATTATTATTATTATTAACATTATTAATACTATTATTATTAACATTATTATTAATGATTTTAAAAGTATTATTATTGTTATGATTATTATTATTATTAATGTTATTATTATTATTATGATTATTATTATTATTAACATTATTATTACTATTAACATTATTATTATTAATATTATTAATATTATTATTAACATTATTATTATTATTATCAACATTATTAATCTTGTTAACAATATTATTATTATTATTATTATTATTGACATATTAATATTATTAACATTATTATTACTATTATTATTAGCATATTAATATTATTATTAACATCATTATTAGCATTATTAGCGTTATTATTATTATTATTATTAACTTTATTATTATTATTATTAACATTATTATTGTTAACATTAGTATTATTATTAACATTATTATATTTTTATTATTATTATTGTTATGATTAATAATAATAATAATAATAACAATATTATTATTATTATTATTGATATTATCGTTATTATTGTTATTGTGTAGTCGTATCGATCCCTCACACTCACTGGGGTCTGTATTGATCACGGGCAGGTCTCTGACGGAGGCTGCGGGCGTGTACTGGATGGTGTCGAACCACGGCCGAAGGTCGATGTAGGCGTCGTACGCCTCGTGGAGAATATGAATGAAGTAGGCCGAGGCCTCCTCTCCCTTGCTCTGGACCAGCTCCAAGATTTTCCGTACCTGCTCAGAAACACAGATGGTCATGCACATGTTCTCCTGGACCCCCACAGGACCCCCACAGGACCCCCACAGAGCAGGTATGATGTGGGTGGTGGATCACTCTCAGCACTGCAGTGACACTGACGTGGTGGTGGTGGTGTTAGTGTGGGTGGTGCTGGTGTGAGTGGATCAGACACAGCAGTGCTGCTGGAGTGTTGAGACACTGTGTCCACTCACTGTCCACTCTATTAGACACTCCTACCTTGCTGCTCCACCTTGTAGATGGACAGTCAGAGACGATAGCTCATCTGCTGCTGCACAGTGCAGTGTTGGTCATCCTCTAGTCCTTCAGCAGTGGGCACAGGACGCTGCCCCACAGGACGCTGCCCCACAGGACGCTGCCCACAGGACGCTGCCCCACAGGACATTGCCCACAGGATGCTGCCCCACAGGACGCTACCCCACAGGACGCTGCCCACAGGACGCTGTCCCCACAGGACGCTGCCCCACAGGACGCTGCCCACAGGACGCTGTCCCCACAGGACGCTGTCCCACAGGGCTTCTGGTTGGTGGACGATTCTCAGTCCAGCAGTGACACTGAGGTGTCCAGCAGCACTGCTGTGTCTGATCCACTCACACCAGCACCACACACACACTACCACACCACCACCACGTCAGTGTCACTGCAGTGCTGAGAATGATCCTCCACCCACATACTACCTGCTCTGTTGTGGTCCTAATCACTGCCCAGAGATGGGATCCAAGAAATTAACACACTGTAAAGATCAAACTACAATCCTCATGTACGGAACAGCTCCACCCAGAAGGAGGTGTGGGAGTGCGGTGGTGTTGGGAAGGAAGATAAAGGTGACCAGGATCAATAACTGGTGATAAGTTTAGACTGATATGATCAATATTTATTGAGCTACACATACAGAAGTCCGTCTCTCGGTATGGCGTCGGGCCGCCGTGTTTGCTAACTCGACATGTCATGTCTCGGTATGGAGCTGTGGAGGTTCCTGATTAGACCAGTTTTCCGTTTTTAAATAGTTTGAATGTTTCTCATAACTTCTGCTGTAACACGTAAAGAAACGATGGGCCGCTGTGTCACGCTGAAACCATGAAGCAGCTCAGGACACCTGTCAGAACACATACTGCGGGGGTCCTGTGGTGGTCCTGTGGGGGTCCTGCCCATTGAAGAACAGGGTAATACAGTACACAGAGAAACAGATGGACTACAGTCTGGACCTGTACACCTACAGAGTGTCCTGTACGGTCAGTGGAGATGATGGAGGTACAGTGTGTGTATATACTAGCACCAGGTGCAGCCGTGTGAGGTCATGAGTACCTGGTCCGTTTTGGTGGCTGCCCGCTGGATGATCTCGATGTCCTCATTGCAGATGAAGCCATTGGTCTTCAGGTTGTCAAGAACGCACTGCGTGTTCTTCACCTGCTCCACCAGAACTTCTCTGTGTTTGGTCAGTGTTCTGAGAAATGGACCGCCGTCCATCATGGACCATCAAACTACCACAGGCTGTCAGCTGACCGGTCTCTCCAGTCCTGCCATTGAGCTCAGAGTCCAGACAAGGTCTTCACCCAGACCTGAGGAGGGGTCCACTGAGCTCGGACCTGAGGAGGGGTCCACTGAGCTCGGACCTGAGGAGGGGTCCACTGAGCTCGGACCTGAGGAGGAGTCCACTGAGCTCGGACCTGAGGAGGAGTCCACTGAGCTCGGACCTGAGGAGGGGTCCACTGAGCTCGGACCTGAGGAGGGGTCCACTGAGCTCGGACCTGAGGAGGAGTCCACTGACTCCAGACTTTAATCCCAACCGAAAGTAAAAGCGGGCCAGACGCTCCCGGTTCTGGACGGAGCTCCTCATATGGCGCGTGTAGGAAGCGGATCTGATCCGGTACGTGTCTCTGGAGGAAGTGAAACTCGAAATATGGCTGGTCGGAGTTAAAACGTGACCCAGAGCGACTCCCTGCCTTCTTCCCTGATCCTCTGCTGCCCCCTGGGCGGAAGCACGGGGCTGAGGCGTCCGCTGCGCTAGTTAAGGTGGAACGGAGAGTTCAGAAAAGACGGTGCCTCGAGCTGGAGACCTTTAGCAGCAGACTGGGGGTCTAGCGGACTGGGGGACGGGGGGACATACAGACGACTCGTTTTCATTCTTACTGCTACTTTTGGCTAATATGATGGAAAATGTTTTTTTTTTTTTGTGGCTAAACTTTACAGGATAATAATGTTCCACCTTAAAGAAAGTACATTTGTGTAATACCCAGTTAATATAATAAACTGTGACGAACATTAAACTGAAGGCGGAAACGGGACAAACAGCTTTTTAATCGAGCGTACAAAACAAATACAGCAACATCTTCTTTGGCAGGAAATGACGTCATGAGCCAGCGTTAGCCAAAAAGGCTAGTTTATAGCTATTTTGGCCGGCTATATGTGTTAAAAGGCGCCACGTTTACATACATTAACCCATATTAAAATTAATATTATCGTTATTAGTGAGATCAAATATGTTTTCTGTCTGTTCTGTCTCAGACTCCTGTTTTAAAAAGCCCCAACATTAGGCTTCGTAATGGCTGCTGCTATTGTGTTTAGCTAAGCTAATGCTAACATACTTCAGCCTAGTTTGTAGACAACAGTGAGCTATAGAGTTATAATCCACATAACCATTTCTTTCGAGATCACTGAACACACCTACACGCTCTGAGGAGAGTGCGTAGTTATTTAGTCAGTTAGCACCATGCTAATTAATCAATCTAGGCTTGGGGTTGTAATACTTTAGACCTCCAGTTAGCACCATGCTAATCAGCAGTGATGAATGAATACAGTGAGTATGATTATACATAGTCTGCGATCCCACACACACAGACTCAGAGAAATAGACCAGAAATACACTTTTAATTTAATTATTAGATTAATTATTATAGATTACATGTTCAATAAGCCACGATTAATGATTTAGGAAAAGAAGAGGACTTTAAATACTGAATAAAAACCTCTGGATGTTCAGGAGTGGACTAAAAGAGGGCGATACCAAAGACGAGTGTTTAATACAACACAGCAGCTGACAGCTTTGGAGCTGAGCCCCACCACAAGCATTTCAATGCATAAACGTCCTGACCTGTTGTGCAAATTTCCCCACTGTGGGATCAATACATGATTATCTTATCTAAACCTGAAACTTGATAGCAGTTTAATTATGGGTGCAGTGTATACATCTACCTAAAGGGGGCGCAAAAGATCTATAAGGCTTTAACCTCTGAACATGCAATGCCATTAATAATGTAAGATAAGATAATCCTTTATTGATCCCACAGTGGGGAAATTTCCAAATGACTTGTTTCAGGTCCTATTAAAACAAACAAACAAACAAACAAACAAACACACATATATAAACTGCATGTTCTGCAGGTTTCGTTGCTTTGTGAAGTGATGGAGTACATGTGTCTTTGTTTATAATTGCATAATAATCATTACATGACAAGTACATCATACAAATACCGTTTTATTGTAGTATCAGACAGAAACGTACTGAATATTTAGAACAGTTCTGCAGTCAGGACACATAAACGGAACCTTTACTAGGTACTAGATTAACCTTCTCCTGTTATACACTAATTACAATCCTAATAATAATAATATTAATTATTATCCTAATGGTAATAGTACAGGTGTCTCTAGGATGTAGCAGCTGTTATTAGGAGGTGTTCAGGCGTCAGAGCGGCCCTTTGGTTTCGGTCTGGAGTTCTTCAGAGCTCGCTCCAGTTCCTCCATCACAGGCAGGGGACCCTCGTACTTGTTGGTCTCGACGGCCTTCAGCTTCTCCTGGTATTCCTTCGGCAGCCCGTTCTGCTCCGCCCCCATCACGATCACCTACGACAGGATAAACAGCGCTCAGACATCGCACAGTCGGTTCCAGACATGTCTCCAAACCAGGTTCTCAACAGGCAGACGGAGTCTGGAACCCACATGTGTTCTCCACAATGTGGGCCCTCACTAATACCCACGCAGTCCTACCCTCCCTGAATATTACCCCTACTCTCTAATACCCCTCCACACTGATTCCCACGCAGTCCTACCCTCCCTAAATATTACCCCTACTCTCTAATACCCCTACCACTATTGCCCCTCCACACTGATACCCCCTTCACTAATACCCCCCTTACTTATACATGCCATTAACACCCCCTCTTTAACACTCCTGTCACAATAATACCCCAACACCAATAACGTAACCAACACCCCCTCACTAAAATACACCCTTCACCCCCCTTACTAATACCCCCCCCTTACTAATACCCCCCAGCACAGGCCATCAGTCCAGCTGGAGTCTAGAGGGGTCAGCAGTGTTTCTGGACGGTGTTGATATGTGACTCCACTGTGTGTAGTTCAGTCTTCACCTGTGTTAGTGGATGGAGTGACTGATGGTGTTCACTGACCGTGTGTTACAGTGTTCCTAAACCTGCAGGGTCACATCCAGGGGTCGTGGTGATGTAACGGGACGCAGAGGAGCGCCTACCTATACTTCCATAACCCCAGCAGGGAGGACATCATGAAGGGGATGTCATCATGTCAATCATATCCTAACCTACACGACACCTGCACGCTGATTTCCTCACCTCACTGGGTGGGATGGAGGACATTCGTGAGTCAGACGGGAGCTAACTAACTGACCAGCATGTAGAGGGCTGACCTGCGGATAGCCGGTAGGCTATGTCACAATGTCACATGACCTTAAACCAATGAAATGTGAGGCATGTCTTTTGACAGGGACGTGAGCCAATAGCACACATCCTGAAAAGAGGACTGATAGGTGTCTGTCCAGGTGCTGTGCCGGACAGAGGACTGGGAAACCCACACTTCGGTCCACCTATACAGGTAACGGTGAGTCATACAGCGTATGACTGAAGCCTCCACACCTTCACACAGTTACAGAAACGCAGCTAGCACCAGGCTAATTAATCAACATAAGCTTCCATTAGGTGTTAGCTACATTAGCATCGTAGCTGCAGGGCTAAAAACAAGGAAGTGAGGTTCAGACGCCTGATGGACTACATGGGGTGTACGGCTGAGCATCATTAGATCATCCTATTCAGACCTGACCTTTAACCTGAGGTCCCAACTGGAAAGTACCAACACGTTCATTCAGCCACACACGGCGGAACAATGCACTCCACCGCATGGCCTGCGTCGCACATGATGCGCCCACACAAAGCTTCGTGCACAAAGCCACACACCCAGAGCTGCCTGGCTCTTTTAGAGATCTGGAGCTGAACACCGAGGAGTGAGGGCGTCCTACGGCCCAGCAGGTGAATTCTGCAGGCCGGGATCAGCGGCTCTGCTGGGGATGAACTGGGTGACACGAGGGCGGGTTCCAGACGCTTCACTTTAACACAGAACCGGTTTTTGGAGGGCAGCTGAATACGCCCAGCAGCCACTGGCTGAGCTACTGCTCGCGGCCCATTGTGCTTCCCACACAAAGGGAGCAGCGGCAAACACCAGAAGCACCACCACAACATTGTCCCTGGGCAGCGGAGGGAGTGAGCACGCTCGCTACGTCACACACTCGGTGACATCATGAACCCCGTCTGTGGCTAACCCTAGCCCCACACGAACTCTACCTTCAGGTACTGCGGGGACGGCGGCGCATAGACACAGCTGTTCATGATGTACGTCCGGCAGCTTAGCTCCTGACCACGGGTCCACACCGACACCTCCACTGGGCTGTAGGCCCCCAGCTTCACGTTCTCCTGCCTGCATACACACACACCAAAACAATCTTACTCCATACACATACACATACCACTTTATTAGGTACACCACCTTCTCTCTACGCTCAGCGTCCACTTCATCAGCAGGTCCAGACTGTAGTCCATCTGTTTCTCTGTGTACTGTATTACCCTGTTCTTCAATGGTCAGGACCCCCACAGGACCCCCACAGAGCAGGTATGATGTGGGGGGTGGATCATTCTCAGCACTGCAGTGACACTGACGTGGTGGTGGTGTGTTAGTGTGGGTGGTGCTGGTGTGAGTGGATCAGACACAGCAGTGCTGCTGGAGTGTTGAGACACTGTGTCCACTCACTGTCCACTCTATTAGACACTCCTACCTTGCTGCTCCACCTTGTAGATGGACAGTCAGAGACGATAGCTCATCTGCTGCTGCACAGTGCAGTGTTGGTCATCCTCTAGTCCTTCATCAGTGGACACAGGACGCTGCCCACAGGACGCTGCCCCACAGGACGCTGCCCCACAGGACACTGCCCACAGGACGCTGCCCACAGGACACTGACCACAGGACACTGCCCACAGCACACTGCCCTCAGCACACTGCCCACAGGACGCTGACCCACAGGACACTGCCCCACAGGACGCTGACCCACAGGACACTGCCCCACAGGACGCTGCCCCACAGGACGCTGCCCACAGGACGCTGTTGGCTGGATAGTTCTGGTTGGTGGATGATTCTCAGTCCAGCAGTGACACTAAAGTGTCCAGCAGCACTGCTGTGTCTGATCCACTCACACCAGCACCACCCACACTAACACACCACCACCACGTCAGTGTCGCCGCAGTGCCGAGACCTGACGGAGCTGAATTGGTCTTTCTTACCTGTCCAGACTCTCCAGGTCAGCCATGTTCATCTTCCACACCACCCCCCACACCTCGTCCCCCGGGCTGCGCTCAATGGTGGCCACGCCGCCGTGCCAGCGGTCACTCGCCAAACCCTTATGGTTCCCAAACACCAGCTTATAGTCCTACAGAGGATAGAAGCATTGCATTATGGGAGGTGATACATCAACAGCTGTTGAGGTAAAGACACAGTCAGGCAGAACACTCAGCTGTGAATAGAAGTCAATGGAACCAGACTTTGGAGCATCCCGATTGGTCACCCTCCTGTGATAAGTCTTAAGGTGGTGCGTGTGAAAGCACAAGGCCGTACCTGAAGCCTGGCCACACAGTGAACTCTGGCCGAGGGGTTTTTCAGCTGGAGCCGTTCCTTAAGCAGGTTACTGCCGTAGGCGAAGTAGAGGAAGGTGGCCTGGTTGTCCATGGCATCCAAAGCGTCTGCGGGGAGAGGGAGAAGGGGCAGGGTTAGGAAGAGGAGGGAGAGAGTACAGCAGAGCCGTAGTCAGAGGGGCATAGAGAGAGCATGCACAGGAGACAGACCGTGAGTGATGGAGGGCGGACACCTCCACCTCTCTCTTTTATACAGCGGGTGTAGGCCACTCCATTCTCATGCTAATCCAGCTCACACGCTACCTGCTCACGCTCATCCGAGCAACACACGGCCCGCCCACTGCTGCTAATGCGTTTCAGTGTGGACTCCATCTAGTGGCCACCAGAGGGCACTGCACATTACACTGCTGTTCACTTATATATACTAACTGGCCACTTTATCAGAAACACCTACCTTTATTTTCACTTGCTGGCCACTTTATTAGAAACACCCACCCTGTGCTTCCACTAACTGGCCACTTTATTAGAAACACCCACCTTGTGCTTCCACTAACTGGCCACTTTATTAGAAACACCCACCTTGTGCTTCCACTAACTGGCCACTTTATTCAGCTTGGTCCTGATTGACTGTCCATTATCACGCCTCATTCAAACAAGCCGAGCTCAAACATTCCTTATAACAGTGTGAAAGGGCGGAGCTAAACTGCTGTAGACTCCTTTACAGTGGTGGTGCTGGGAACCAGGGTTCTCCATGTCTAGAACACACATATAGACTCTCTATAGACTATCTAACCCACCAGTAAACCTACACGTGTGTATGGAATGCTGATGATGAAAATCTGGAAAACCTGGAACCTGGACTATTTGACCTCACAGCGCCCTGCAGCATGTATCCCTCCACCATGAATGGAGTTTAAGGCTGAGATCTTCTCCACACTATCATAAACAGCGTCTCAGACATCAGGCAGCGTATCCAGAACCACCTCATGTAGGAACTTCCTGTGAGGGAGCTTTTAGAGGGGACGTCTGGTTACCTTCACCACCACTGGGAACAGTTCTAACTGTATCTAGAACCGAGTGTTTCAGGCCTCTTGCGCGGTGATTAGGTTATAGGTCATATTCACAAGCAGCACCACTGATGTCCTAGAATGTCCAGATTGTCCAGTAGAGGGCTGCTGATTTGTGAGACGTTCTCCGTAAACCCGTCTGTACAGTATATAATATCTGCAGGCAGCAACCGTGCGGGAATACCGGCCCTGGATTCCCACAACACACAAAGAACAGCAGCCACAGTTCAGACCAGCACAAACATTTGGGTGGTTTATTCCAACTTTGGGTTACTAAATACCTCCAGCAACAAAATACAAACAAACAAACAAACAAACAAACTACAACAGCAGCAGCAGCAGCAGCTCCGTGAGCCATCCTCTGTTAGTGTAGTGAGACACGGAGATATTAAATTATGATCTGTTATTATTTACAGCTGGAATCACAGTGTGTGTGTTTGGTCACTCACCCAGCACAGACAGGAGGACGAGTCCAGTGACCAGCAGCATGCCGCCAAAGCTGCGGTGTCCAGCCGGGCCCAGCATCTCTCTCCTTCAGCTCAGACTCGTCTGCAGAGACAGAGCGCGTGGGATCCTCCTGTTCTGTTAAAGGTTTGATGCTGAGGGGGGTACTCCTCCTCCTCCTCCCCCACCATACTCCTCCTAACACCCCCACCCCCATACTCCTCCTACCACCCCATCACTCCCATACTCCTCCTCATCCCCCTCCCACACTCCTCCCACCCCCACCCCCAAATTCCCTTTTAACACCCCCACCCCCATACTCCTCCTACCGCCCCATCACCCCCATACTCCTCCCACCCCCCAGCTAATTTAGTGTTTCAGGTTTCAGGTCATGTGACCTGGTCTACACCAGAGCGATTGCATTAACACTGAAACAGCTTGTCACATGAGAAAAAGTCTACGGAATAGAAATTCAAATTTTAACTTTTACGTTTTACAGCTTAAATTTCTAAAATCGAATTATTACACCTTCAAGTTTGATACAAAAACAGGTACATGTAAATATAAGTACACATGACCCACGTAACTACTGAATTTTCAGTCGGTTTGAATGTTTAGAATTTCGTTTTCAGTTGTAAACAGTTTTTCCTGAAGGTGCTACGTTTGAATCCAGCGCAGTAGCAGTGGTTCGCTCGGGTGGAATCCTCAAGCCAAGTTTCAGCTTCATTAGTGAGAAAGTAATTATCAGTAAAGAGAGCAGCTCAGAGCTGAACTCACAGTACCTGCTCACAGGTAAAGGGTGAAGCGCCGAACAGGCAGGTGTTAATGCTGAACGCTGGGTCCTGAGTAAAGCGGTTTGTAGAGGTTATATAATATTAAATATGAAATTTAAAACGTGGCCTCTCCTCTGTGTGGCACTGATGAGCTGCACAGTACCTCACTCGGTGTAACCACCAATCAGGGTACAGCAGGAAGCTGGTTAGGAGTCTTTAAGAGACTAAAAGGGACTACAGTAGTAACAGTCCTAGTTACCAATGGTGTGGGTGTGGTCACCACATCGGTAGGGACACAGCAACCCACCAATGAACCCTCCCACCTAGTACCTGCACTAGCTAACCCAACACGCCACACGTCCCATCTTGGAGGTTCCTGATGGAGTCCTGTGATAATCCATCCCATGCAGCTTGAACATCCTCACACAGTTCCTGCAGATGGTGCGGTAGGGGTGGAGGTGGAGGGACACCAGGCCTTCTGGACGTGTGACGACAAATCGTTCATCTCGGTGCTGACCACGGCGCCTCCACACACGGGTTCGTTGGGCGTCTCCACCAAGACTAAAGCGGGACTCGTCACTGAAGATGACCCGCTGCCATTCTGAGTCACTCCATGACAGTCTGGTACGACACCACTGCAGTCTTTGGTGACGGTGACGTGGTGTTAAGGACAGTCGTGGTAACGGTCTGTGTGCATGTAGTCCTGCGTGGTGCAGCCGTCTGCCGATGGTGCTGCACCAACAGGATGACTGATGGAGGACACCACTGCTCGCTGGAGGTCTGTAAGGGTGGTGTTGGGTCAGTCAGGTACAGAGAGACATTCCTGTGGGTTGACTTTAAACTGGAGACGTTGCAGGTGGTGTAAGAGTGCACCCCCACCATCCATATGCAAACCGGCCCCCTGCTGGACACAGTATACCGATTCCAGTAACAGCTGTTCCTCCGCCGAGAATGAAGTTCCGCTGTGATTCTGTTCCGGGTTTCCATGGGAACCAGTACTAGAGAACACGGAAACAGTGGACCGGGATGAACCGGACCCTGGTCTGGTCAGTGAGTTCAGTGAAATGAAGCAGATGTTAATTGCTCTTTGTTGTTGGTGGATGTTTACAGCTGGGGTCTCACTTCACTGAACACTGGGGTCGGGATGTCAGAGCCTGTTAGGCCGCTCACTGACTCAGATTCGGGCGCTCCTCCTGGGGGGAGAGAGGAGGACCAGTCCCGGCTGCTTTGAGCGAGCTGAGTGGAGCTGTGGTAGACGCTGGCCTCAGAGGGAGTGCTTTTGTTCTGAACTCACATCTGATACGGTCCAGCCGCTCGGCGGGGAGGGGAACAGCCAGACCCCAACAATTAGGACAGCGCTGAGGCCCGGGATAAACAGCGCTGGAGGATCAGAGGGACACTTCTGGAACTAATGGCTGGATTTGGGTGTCCTGCCGGTGGGACGCTCACAAACACAAGGTCTGACGCGGTTACACAGCTGTGTCTCTCACTGAGACGCCCAGACCCGTCTGACCCGCTCCTCCTGAGACAGCTGGGTTACAGCGAGGGTCCGGATCAGGATCAGGGGTCTGGGTGAAGGGTTTGACCTAGTCCTCCACCGACCGTCTCACAATATCGTCATGCTGAATACTCAGGCTCTGATTAAACCAGGTTTAACTAATCCAGGTTTAGATATTCAGGCTCTGATTAAACCAGGTTTAGATACTCAGACTCTGATTAAACCAGGTTTAATTAATCCAGGTTTAGATACTCAGACTCTGATTAAACCAGGTTTAATTAATCCAGGGTTAGATACTCAGGCTCTGATTAAACCAGGTTTAATTAATCCAGGTTTAGATACTCAGGCTCTGATTAAACCAGGTTTAAATACTCAGGCTCTGTTTAAACCAGGTTTAATTAATCCAGGTTTAGATACTCAGGCTCTGATTAAACCAGGTTTAAATACTCAGGCTCTGATTAAACCAGGTTTAAATACTCAGGCTCTGATTAAACCAGGTTTAAATACTCAGGCTCTGATTAAACCAGGTTTAGATACTCAGGCTCTGATTAAACCAGGTTTAAATACTCAGGCTCTGATTAAACCAGGTTTAGATACTCAGGCTCTGATTAAACCAGGTTTAGATACTCAGGCTCTGATTAAACCAGGTTTAGATACTCAGGCTCTGATTAAACCAGGTTTAGATACTCAGGCTCTGATTAAACCAGGTTTAGATACTCAGGCTCTGATTAAACCAGGTTTAATTAATCCAGGTTTAGATACTCAGGCTCTGATTAATCCAGGGTTAGATACTCAGGCCCTGATTAATCCAGGTTTAGATACTCAGGCTCTGATTAATCCAGGTTTAGATACTCAGGCTCTGATTAATCCAGGTTTAGATACTCAGGCTCTGATTAATCCAGGTTTAGATACTCAGGCTCTGATTAAACCAGGTTTAGATACTCAGGCTCTGATTAATCCAGGTTTAGATACTCAGGCTCTGATTAAACCAGGTTTAGATACTCAGGCTCTGATTAATCCAGGTTTAGATACTCAGGCCCTGATTAATCCAGGGTTAGATACTCAGGCTCTGATTAATCCAGGGTTAGATACTTAGGCTCTGATTAATCCAGGGTTAGATACTCAGGCCCTGATTAATCCAGGGTTAGATACTCAGGCTCTGATTAAACCAGGTTTAATTAATCCAGGTTTAGATACTCAGACTCAGATTAAACCAGGTTTAATTAATCCAGGTTTAGATACTCAGACTCAGATTAAACCAGGTTTAATTAATCCAGGTTTAGATACTCAGGCTCTGATTAATCCAGGTTTAGATACTCAGGCTCTGATTAAACCAGGGTTAGATTTGCACATGTAAAATATGAATATAAAAGTCACATAATTTCTGAAATAACAGAATGATTTCTGAGATGGTTCTAGATACGGCCCGTGTGCATGTCTCCACGGTAAATCATTGTTTGGTCAGTACCGAAGGTCGTAGTTCAGATATGTTGACTGAGCTATCAGATACACGTGCCTCCCGTGTTGTAGAGCGGCTGTTATCAGTGCTGTAGTCATAAATCCAATTTAATTCCAAAGTACTTAATTGGTGAGCGCTATCAGCGCTACTCTCAGACCTATGAACACCCATTACACAACAATAACACCACCTCCTCGTATCTACACCCACCGTCCACCGTATCAGCTCCACGGACCGTACAGGACACTCTGTAGGTGTACAGGTCCAGACTGTAGTCCATCTGTTTCTCTGTGTACTGTATTACCCTGTTCTTCAATGGTCAGGACCCCCACAGGACCCCCACAGCCTTCTGGACATGTAACAACAAACCCCTCATCTTGGGGCTGACCTCGGTATGTCTGTACATACTGAAGTACTGACGCTAAAACTACGTGACCTGACCGGTCGTGTCTGCACCAGGTCGCGTTCATGCTCCCAGAGCCCTGAGAGGCCGATGGCTTTAGAACTCTCCTCAGAGACAGACTTCCAACCCGACACCACCTGCAGGTGGAAAGCACACACTGCAGGACCACCTTATAGTTTAGGACCCTCGTGTGTTTCTGGGATGTCACAGCGTCTCCATGGGGTTCAGGCCAGGACCCTGAGTCGGTCAGTCAGATCCCCAACCATTCTGTAGTTACTCGTGTGGTTGGGGTCATGGTGGTGTTGCATCACCCCACGTCTCTTCACCTCGAGATCAGAGAGCTGCTTCCTTTACGTTCTACTGTGTAATGTTCTGATACACCTTTAAACTCCTTGTTTGTGTGTGAGTGTGTGTGTGTGTGTGTGTGTCTGTGAGTGTGCGTGTGTGTGTGAGTGTGCGTGTGTGTGTGTATGTGTGTGTGAGTGTGTGTGTGTGTGTGTGTCTGTGTGTGTGTGTAAGTGTGTGTGAGTGTGTGTGTGTGTGTGTGTGTGTGAGAGTGTGTGTGTGTGTGTGTGTGTGAGTGTGTGTGTGTGTGTGTGTGTCTGTGTGTGTGTGTGTGAGTGTGTGTGTGTGTGTGTGTGAGAGTGTGCGTGTGTGTCTGTAAGTGTGTGTGTGTGTGTGTGTGTGTGTGAGTGTGTGTGTGTGTGTGTGTGTGTGTGTGAGTGTGTGTGTCTGTGTGTGTGTCTGTAAGTGTGTGTGTGTGTCTGTGTGTGTGTCTGTGAGTGTGTGTGTCTGTCTGTGTGTGTGTGAGTGTGCATGTGTGTGTGTATGTGTATGGGTGTGTGTGAGTGTGTGTGAGTGTGTGTGTGAGTGTGTGTGTGTGTGTGTGTTCATGTGTGTGTCTGTGTGTGAGTGTGTGTGTGTATGAGTGTGCGTGTGTGTGTGTGTGTTCGTGTGTGTCTGTGTGTGTGTGTGTGTGTGTTAGTGAGGTCAGGTCCTGATGTTGGAACATCACTGTGAGGATTTGATTGAGTGTGTGTGCGTTTAGTTTAGTTAGCTTGTGTACACATATGTACTGTGTATACATCTACACGTATATACATACCGTATATGTAGAGGGGCTCTATATGAGGTACAGATTAGGGATGCTGATTCAAACATGAATTTGTGTTACTGATTGATTGATTCATGTATTTGTTTGTTTATTTGTTTATTTACCTGTTTGTTTATTTACTGACACACGTCTGGAGATTTGTGGTGCAGGATTCAGTTCCACCAGGACGGACAGTAAATCATGTCTTATCTTTGCCACGTCTGCAGAATCCCTGATCATATAAACCTTCACCTGAACAAATTCTGCCAATTAAAGCCGAGGCGCCGCCCCCTGTGCTGGAGCAGTATAATACTCTCAGGCTGGTAAAGTCTAACTGCACTGAGAGTCAGCCGGCTGACCCTTCTGCTCGGACCTCTGAACACCGGCCAGGACCTCTTCAGGACTCGTGTGGATCTGTCTGCTTACTGACGGGACCGTCCCGGCAGGCTGCTGTGTCCTCCTGGGTTAACCGGACGCTACCATGGAGAAGGAGAGCAGACCGTCGTGGGACAACCCCATGCAGTTTGTCCTGGCGTGTGTGTCTTACGCTGTTGGTCTTGGGAACGTCTGGCGCTTTCCGTATCTCTGCCAGATGCACGGAGGAGGTAAGACCAGCCGGACCACACCAACACCGCTCAGCAGAGCGACACCCCCGACCCCTGTACCCTGCAGAGGGTCTTCTGAAGTGAAGGCGTTACTGGGGGGTCTGTCCTGCAGTCTCCAGTCACTTTACTACAGCATTAGTGGAGTCAGGTACAGATGTTGAACATTGCTGTGAGGATTTGATTGAGCGTTAGTGAGGTCAGGTACTGATGTTGACCATTGCTGTGAAGATTTGATTGAGTGTTAGTGAGGTCAGGTACTGATTCTGAACATTGCTGTGCGGATTTGTTTGAGTGTTAGTGAGGCTGGGTACTGATGTTGAACATTGCTGTGAGGATTTGATTGAGTGTTAGTGAGGTCTGGTACTGATGTTAAACATTGCTGTGAAGATTTGTTTGAGTGTTAGTGAGGTCAGGTACTGATGTTGAACATGCCTGTGAGGATTTGATTGAGTGTTAGTGAGGTCTGGTACTGATGTTGAACATTGCTGTGAGGATCTCATTGAGTATTAGTGAGGTCAGGTACTGATGTTGAACATTGCTGTGAGGATCTGATTGAGTATTAGTGAGGTCAGGTACTGATTTTGAACATTGCTGTGAGGATTTGATTGAGTGTTAGTGAGGTCAGGTACTGATGTTGAACATTGCTGTGAGGATTTGATTGAGTGTTAGTGGGGTCAGGTACTGATTCTGAACATTGCTGTGAGGATTTGTTTGATTGTTAGTGAGGCTGGGTACTGATGTTGAACATTGCTGTGAGGATTTGATTGAGTGTTAGTGAGGTCTGGTACTGATGTTGAACATTGCTGTGAGGATTTGATTGAGTGTTAGTGAGGTCTGGTACTGATGTTGAACATTGCTGGGAGGATTTGATTGAGTGTTAGTAAGGTCAGGTACTGATGTTGAACATTGCTGTGAGAAACCAACAGGTGTTCCTGTCCATTCTTCTTCCACTGCAAGAATACTTCTCCACACTATGAGAAATGAGCTCCTCACTGAGAAAAGGAGACCCACACATCCAACACTCCCCCGAGTCTAGAACCTCAACACCTCTGAGTGTGTTTGGGTTATCTGGATGGTGAGGAGGAGCAGGAGATGCTGAACCAGCTCCTGAGACTGAAGTGTGGACAGTTAAACAGGACAGGGAGCTCAGACTGCCCCCTGACGGTCCTCTGGGAACACACCTGCATGCCTGTGATTCCGTGGAGAGATCTATCCGTGCTGGTGTGGAGGTCAGGGCTGATTGGTCTCTAACGCTCCCCTGATGCCCCATCGCCTCTGCTGTTGCCATGCAACCAAGATGGCGGAGCAGCTTCCAGCAGAACTGTACCACAAGCGCTCAAAGGAGCTCAAGCTGAACCACAAACCCTCATCTTCTCCAGGACAGACAGAGGTCCAGTGTCACCGTCTGTCTGCTAGCTACAGAGTCAAATCCTATATACACTCAGTTACCGTTACCACGACTGTCCTTAACACCACGTCACCGTCACCAAAGACTGCAGTGGTGTCGTACCAGACTGTCATGGAGGGACTCAGAATGGCAGCGGGTCATCTTCAGTGACGAGTCCCGCTTTAGTCTTGGTGGAGACGACGACCAACGAAATCCGTTGTGTGTTGGAGGCACCGTGGTCAGCACTGAGATGAATAAACGGTCTCGTGGTGTCACACCGTCAGAAGACCTGGTGTCCCTCCACCTCCAACCCCTACCGCACCAATCTGCAGGAACTGTGTGAGGAGGTTATTCTTCAAGCTGCATGGGATGGATTATCACAGGACTCCATTAGGAACCTCTACAGCTCCATACCGAGACGTCTGGTGTGTTGGGTTAGCGAACACGGCGGCCCGACGCCATACTGAGAGACAGACTTCTGTATGTGTAGCTCAATAAATATTGATCATATCAGTCTAAATTTATCACCAGTTATTGATCCTGGTCTTCTTCCTGGTGTGAGGGGAGGGGATGTGCCCCCACGGTTCACCGTGTTGTTGTTCCCAGACGTTAATCTGCAGGGTGTGTAGCGCCCCGGTGGAAAACACGGCTCCAAGCCTCTTTCTCTAATACGATTAGCACATGCAGACCCCGCACTGCAGGCGGTTGTGTTTGTGTCAACATGAGTTTTAACCTCATACGGTCAATCAAATCCTCACAGCAATGTTCGACATCCAAAACAGTAGAGGCTGTTACTGTAACACAGACTCCTCATTAGCACCTTCATTACGGGAGGACCTCTCGTCGTGTCCGTGTCGGTGTAACTGTGGAACCAGATTAGCCCTAGCACTGTTTCGATGCTGGACTGTTCGCTCTGAGGCGGCTGTAATCCCTGTTCCACAAACCGGCCCTCGGTGTTTGTACTGTACAGGAACAGTAGGAGGCTGTTTTCAGGCCAGCGGCGGGGTCAGCCCTCCTCCGGGGCGAGGCAGCCTGTGTGTTTATGAGGCTGACTCGTCACCAAGTGTGGTGCTCACTAATCCAGATGTGACCGAGCAGAACACCTCTGACTACCATTAACTAACGAGAACAGAACAGACTCAGTCTATACCACAGTATCTACATTTAGAGCTTAGAGTTATACACTCCACCTAATGAGGAACTGTAGAACAGACTCAGTCTATACCACAGTACCTACATTTAGAGCTTAGAGTTATACATTCCACCTAACGAGAAACTGTAGAACAGACTCAGTCTATACCACAGTACCTACATTAAGAAAAAGCTTAGAGGATACCATTCCACCACAACGAGAAACTGTAGAACAGACATCAAGTCTATACCACAGTACCTACATTGTAGAGCTTAGAGTTATTATACATTCCACCTAACGAGAAACTGTAGAACAGACTCAAGTCTATACCACAGTACATACATTTATCAGAGCTTAGAGTTTATACACTCTACTAATGAGAAACTGTAGAACAGATTCAATCTATACCACAAGTGCCTACATTTAGAGCTTAGAGTTATACACTCCACCTAATGAGGAACGGTTCGAGAACAGACTCAGTCTATACCACACAGTACCTACATTTAGAGCTCTTAGAGTTTTATACACTCCACCTAATGAGGAACTGTAGAACAGACTCAGTCTATACCACAGTACCTACATTTAGAGCTTAGAGTTATACACTCCACCTAATGAGAAACTGTAGAACAGATTCAATCTATACCACAGTGCCTACATTTAGAGTTTAGAGTTATACATTCCACCTAACGAGACACTGTAGAACAGACTCAGTCTATACCACAGTACCTACATTTAGAGCTTAGAGGTATACACTCTACCTAATGAGAAACTGTAGAACAGATTCAATCTATACCACTAGTGCATACATTAGAGTTTAGAGTTATAACTCCACTAACGAGACACTGTAGAACAGAATAAGTCGATAACCACAGTACCTACATTTAGAGCTTAGAGTATACACTCACCTAATGAGAGACGTAGAACAGATCAGTCTTACAACATTACCTAAATTAGAGCTTGAGTCTATAACCCCACTAAGAGGAACTATGAACAGACTCAGTCTATACCACAGAACTAATTTAGAGCTTAGAGTAACACTACACCTAAGGGAAACTGTAGAACAGACTTCGTCTAAACCACATACCGAAATTCAGAGCTTAGAGTATACCACTCCACCTATGAGAAACTGCTGTAACATTCCAACAAAGTAACTAATTAGAGTATGAGATACACTCCACCTAAGATAAACTTTATACAGAACTCATAAACCCACAATAAACATTTAGGGCTTAGAGACATCCACCTAAGAGAACTGTAGACAGAACAGTCTTACACAGTACATATAGCTTAGATATAACCACCTAACGAGAAACTGTAAAACAATCATACCACAGTGCCTACATTTATAGTTGAGATCACCACAACGAGGACAACTATAAATAATCGAACTACACTTTATATATAGTAACCTCACCATATGAATTTATAACACATTCTAACACAGTCAAACCTATATTTATAGACTAACATCCCTAAGAGTACCATACATACTTTCTAACCCATTACACATTATAAGCTCATATAAACTCACTAATTATCCTTATAAATCTCCTAATCTACACAACACTCTACAACCCCACTCATTATAAATATAAACCTCTC
>JAMWET010003563.1:217500-290230 GCA_024036415.1 Prochilodus magdalenae | reverse complement strand
CGTAACCTCCCCCCCATCTATCCTCCCTAATCTCTCCTTTACGCCACTGTTTCTGTAACTCGTACTCTAAAACAATAGATCGAGGTCCTAGCTGTCTCACACCTTCTCTCTCCCCTATCTCCTCTCTAACTCTCTCCCCTCTCTTCATCTCTTCCTACCACCTGTCTGTCTCCCTGCTCTCTCCTCCACCCACCCTCTCCCTCTCCCTTCTCTATTCTACTCTCTCTATCTCTATCCCTCTCTCTCATTTCACCAGTCTGTCTCCTCTCGCTCCTTCTCTTCTCTCTCTCCTCCTCTCTACTTTCCCACCTGTGATTTTGCTCTCCACTCCTCATCCCTCTCCCTCCTATCCTCCTCTCTTCACTTACATCTCTCTCGTCTCATCCACTGTCTGTCTCCCTCTAGCTTTCCCCATCTCTCTCGCTCTCTCTCGTGCTCTTTTCTCCACTCTCTCTCTCTCTCTCCTCTCTATCTTTCCCCCACTGTCTGCTCCGAGTCTACTCTCTCTCCCTCTCCCTCTCTCTCTCTCTCTCTCTCTCTCTCCCTCTCTCTCTTTCCCACTGTCTGTCTCCCTCTCTCTCCCTCTCCCTCTCTCTCTCTCTTTCTATATCCCTCCCTCCCTCGCTCTCTCTAGCTCGTTTCTCTCTATCCCCAGATTTACACTTGATGGAATACTCTGTCTCTTCTCTCCTCTTCTCTCTCTCTCTCTCTCTCTCTTCTCCTCTCCCCCCCTCTATCCATGTTTCTCTGTTCTACATCGCTGAATCTCTTCTCTGCTCTCTCTTTCTCTCACGCACCCTCCCTCGCTCTCTCTCCCCCTCTCGCTGTCCCTCCCTCTCTCTCTCTCTCCCTCTCTCTCCCTTTCCCCCCCTGTCTGTCTCTCCCTCCGCACTCTGTAGTCTCTCCTTCTACCCTTTCCCCGTCCTGGCTCCCTCTCTCGCTACTCTTGATCGGCCGTTCCTCTTGCTCTCTCACGTAAGCGACTCTTACTGTCCTCCTCTCTCTCTCTCTCATCTCCTCCTCTCCCCCCCTCTCCTCTCTCCCATCAAGCCTCTCTCTCTTCCCTCAATGGCTGTCTCCCTCTTTCACCACTGTCTGTCTCTCTCACTCACTCTTACCCCTCTCTCTCCCCCTCTCTCTCCCTCTCTCTCTCTCTTTCCCACTGTCTGTCTCCCTCTCTCCCTATCTCTCTCTCTTTCCCACTGTTTGTCTCCCTCTCTCGCTCCCTCTCTCTTTCTTTTTCCCTCCCTCTCTCTCTCTCTCTCTCTTTCCCACTATCTGTCTCCCTCTCTCTCTCCCTCTCTCTTTCTTTTTCCCTCCTTGCTCTCACTCTCTCTCTCTTTACTCTCTCCCTCTCTCTCTCTGTCTCTCTCCCCCTCCCTCTCTCTCTCTCTCTCTCTCTCTGTTCAGCTGTGTATGTATATGACTGTGTTGAGTGTGGTATACTGTACAGTGAGGGAATGTTGGTGGTAATAGTGATGATGATTATCAGCAACACAGCAATAAAACACACACACCAGTTATTAATAATAATAATAATAATAATAATAATAATAATAGTAATATATTTAATTATGTACTTTACTGTCAATCTCTTTCTTTCTATTCTAGCCTTCTTTTCTAGTCTCTAGTCTCTTTTACTTTCTCTATTCCTCCTCTCATCCTCCTTCTCTGTCGTTCTCTTTCTCCCTCTCTATTTTCCTCTCACTCGCACTCTCTTTCCTCTACCTTTCTTTCGCTCTCATGCTTTCTCCTGCTCTCTCTTTTTCTTTCTCTTCCACACTCTATTTCTCCTTTCCCCTCTTTCTCTTTTTCCCTCCTCTCTTCCTTTATCATTCTCTCTTCACCATCTCTTCCTCTTTTCTCTCTCTTTCTCTCTTTCCCAGTCATTATCTCACTGTCTGTACATATACCTGCCTCTCCTTGTCTCAGTCCTTTTCTGTCTCTCTGTCTCCCTCGCTATGTCACTCTCCATACATGCACCTGTCTGTCTTTTCCTCTCTCTCTTTTCCTTTCTTTGGCTGACTCTGTCTCTTTGTCTGACTCTCTCTCTCTCTCTCTCTCTCTCTCTCTCACTCTCTGTCTGCACTCCCTGTTGTCTGCGTGTGCCGCCAACACTTTGGCTCAAAAGCAGGAGAGAAAGAGGAGATAAAGTAAGGGCGTGCGTTTCAGAGCGTGCGAGTTATATAACCTGAATAAAAAGGACTCGCGCAAGAAGGTGCTGGAAGACGAGTGTGCGGAACATTCTGGAGTTTTTTGGACAGAAAACCTGGCCGCACTCGCAGGAAGCCAGACCCAGTTACAGACGAGGAGTAAAAAGCAGGAGCGTTAAAGGGCCCGGTCTAACTGCATACGGTGTGCGTATGTACACGTACACATCACTGAATACATAGCTGCACCCAGAAGGAGGTGTGGGGTTGCAGGGCTGTTGGGAAGGAGGATAAATGTGACCAGGATCAATAACTGATGATACATTTAGACTGATATGATCAATATTTACTGAACTACACACACAGAAGTATTATCTCACAGTATGGCGTCGAGCCAACATGCTAACAGAGCATGCCAGACATCTTAGCATGGGGTTTCCTAATGGTGCCCTGTCACAATCCATCCCATGCAGCTGGAATATCCACACACAGACGTGTGACAACAAACCGTGGCACTAACCACGGTGCCTCCACACACGCACTCATTGGTCGTCTCCACCAAGACAAAAGCGGGACTCGTCAATGAAGATGACCCGTTGCCATTCTGAGTCACTCCATGGCAGGCTGGCACGACACCACTGCAGTCTTTGGTGACAGTGACGTGGTGTTAGGGGCAGTCGCTGTAACCATCTGTGTCTACCAGTGGTGCTGCACTAACAGGATCACTCAGTGATGTCTGCATTCATGGCTGTTGGGTCAGTCAGGTGGAGCGATAGGGTGCGCCCTTGCTTCTGGCACATGTGCAGATGAGCATGAAACTTAAATCATCAGCATGTCTCACAGCGTCAAACCTACACACCACGTTTCATTCCTGTTGGTCGATTCCTTCCTCTTATATATGTATATATATAAAGCTATGTATATATATAGGCTTTCTGTCCAGGCTTTCTGAAGTGCTCCAGCTTTTTCAGACAGCAGTTTAGCTAGAAAACCAGCCGAATCAGTTCAGACGGTCTTTAAACGAAAGCTGTTCGCAGCGTTATCATGCTCGGAATGAGAGACGAGCACCTACACACAACAGACACAGACGCAGCACATGGAAACATTGTCATTACATCCCACAGCCCTGTCAGAAACAAAGGCTCTCTTTGTCTTTAAGTGATGTGACAGTGATGGGTTTGGGGAGGACTGATTGAGCGTGTGTGCTTGCGGATGACAAAGAGAGAGGGAGAAAGAGAGAGAGAGAGTGTTTGCGAGAGAAAAGAGGAGCGAGCAAGGTTTCCATGCGCGTGGGGGTAGCTTTGAGTGATAGCCTGTCAGGTGACAATAGCAGGATGCTGTCAGTCGGCCCGGACGCTCGGCACCAATTACACGCCGGCGTCCGCGTGTGCTAAGCTCCAGGTGGAAGCACAATTAGCCGCCGCTCTCCAGCCTGCTGCCGGCGTGCCAACTTGCGCCCCTGTCCCGTACTCTCAAATGGCAGCCGCCCACCTCCGCTCCTCTGCTCCCTCCCAACATCAGTACCCCCACTTTTACGCTTTGGGCTTAGCCGTGAGCTCCTGATTAAAGGGACAGTTTGGTGAGGAATCGGATTGGCACAGTTTTCACCCGTTCTTTAAATGTAGATGATCAGCAAAAAGAATTTAGTGTCTGAAGTTTGCTTCTTTAGTTTCGCACTGCAGCTTAGAGGCTAATGTAGCTAACAATCAATGGAAGTGTATAGTCACCGGGTTAGCATTTTCCATACAGTCAATGCTGATGCAGTTAGGACCCTTCTGTTGACTTTTCAGCTTGAAGAGGATGATTTTCTAGACATGCTACGCAACTGTGGTTAGGTTTCTTTACTGGCTAGCTACATAAGCCTTGTAGCATCAGTAGCTAAGGTGGGAAAGACTGCAGGTGAAACATGTCCACTGATTTGGCCTAAAGCTAACAGAGAAGTGTTTGTTCCAGCATCATTACTAAATGCACAACAGCACTGATTCCTTGAAAAGGGAACAGGGGGGAAAGGGTGGGTTAGGGGAGGCATTTGGATCCAGAATGCAGCGTTTCTAATTCACTCTCCATGATGCCAAGGTTTTGACAGAGCTGCTTCTGGAACTTAAGACCCAGTCCCCCTCCTTAGTCCCCCCCCATCAGCCCCTGGGGAGCTTTTTAAATTGGACCCTCCTGGTTCCTGTATTTCTGAATTGGGCTTAGTATTAACCCCTGCGGAACCTCACTCGAGTTGACTAATCTGTTTGTAGCGACAAAGTGCAGTCGCTGGTGGACGCATGCACACTCGTACAGTGCTAAGGGTGCTTTGGTGGCCGTCTCCTTCAACGTAGGTGTATTTATATAGCGCTGCTTGCGGTTCAGTTTTACAGGGTGTACCAGGAACAGTATATTAAGAGGATGGCACAGTAGCTAAACATGCTAACATAGCACGCAAGGACACTAGTCAGCAACACTTACCATAATTCCACTGGCACCACCGCTAATCGGTGACTGCTGGCTTTCTCTAGCTGTTAGCAGCATTAGCATTTTTGACTTGCTTACGGAGCTGACTTACAAAGAGCCTTAACTCATCCTCGGTGTAGCCTGAATAGCCACTTACATGCTTTAATGTCTCGAAAGTGATGCGCAGGCAAATCGTCAGCTGGCTCTCTGTCCTCTCACTGAGTGCTTCCTCGGGGGGATTCTTCGGCGTGTGCATCAGGAAGATCCCACATTACCATCAGAATGGGCCGCGGAGAGCAGCAGCAAGCCGCCCAAAGTTTAACAGCAAATACAGTCCGCTAATACGCACACACTCGCGGCTCGTCATTAATCCTGCCTAATCAAGCCCCCCCGGCCCCCCTGTTGGGTGTGGAGTGGGGCTGAGTGAGGGTGAGGAAGGCGGGGGTTATGGGTGTGCCAGCTGGTGTGGTGGCCAGTGTCACCGGGCCATCTGTCCAGCAGACCCTAACACACACATACAAACACACACACACACACACACACACACACACACACACACCTCTGCTGTGTCAACTTTACATCATGCATAAGAGATGTTTTTGTGGTTTGATGTTCTTCCGAGCAGCTTTGCCATAAAACGCACGCCTATAATTAATTATGAGTTATGCAAAAAATCATATCGGTGCTGACGCTCAAAAAGCTTTTTCACTTTTCGCATAATTTGGAAACTCCATTTGTTCTTTCCAGTGTGTGGAAGTTTAACTATGAAGGGACCAATAGAAATGGTCCAGAATTACTAAGTTGTTCCCTTTTAAGTTACTAATTTGAAGATTTTGGCAAAATCATCTTAAATCCTGAATATTGTAAAATTGTTCAACTCATTTGTAGGTTTAAGATGTTTTATTGAAGCTTATTCTCCTGGCTGATAACTTATTATTAGGTGTATATAACAAGTGTATTCTGTTTTTGACATTATCTATAAATTCCATAGATTATTCATAGTAATGTCTGCATAAATAAATGGGAGTAATGATGTAAACCGTACATCCAAAGTATTTCAGACTAGTCTGATGTGAAATTCTAGAAAGGTTCTTTAAAAGCAACCTCCCTTAAAATTTACACTTATAATTCATCTTCATGTACATACACGTATCTCCAAAATGCCAATTTTACACGAGAGGGCTAAAACCTAGTTCAGTTGTAATGTAAGTCAATGGAACCGGACTTTTTTCCAAGCCATTCGGGGCCATTTCTGTTGGTCTAATCATGATTTTCAAATATCCAACATTTTGGCAAAATTTGCATAAACAGCAGCTGCTGTGTACGAATGATGCATAAAAGTAAAAATCAACTAACAATGGAGATACATGTTTTTCTTTTTGGACAGACAGAAACCATGACTCCTGTTTCCCATCAACACCACTGTATAGGAATCAGGAAATGTAGAAATCGAACCACTTTGTTTGGCCCAAGTGATTTAATTATATGTGTATTAAATTAATAGAATAAGGATAATAAAATATCTCTGTCTGCACTGCAGATTCATATAGAGCAATAATTTATATCCATTTGATATGAAATTGCTGTCTGTTATCAAATGTTCCAGGGTTTTGACGGGACAGCAATGATGGACGCATTGCAGATGGCAAATGACTGCAACACAGCAAAAATGCTAGCGTGGCTAATAATCAATGAAAGCTCATGGGGATCAGCTAGCCCAAAGCCATTAGCATGATGCCAAGAAGACCCTGGAATGTTTCATTTAGCATTTATTTTGGGGGGAGATGGGGGGAGTTCTTTTAAAACCAGGTTAATGTTAGGAGGAAGAGTGTTTGGTGTGAAATTCATTGAAATAGGAACCTCCTAGCGTTAACCTTCTAAAGCTCCCTATAGGGAAGTTATTTAGCTCAAGTTAGCTCAAACATAGATGGCTATATTAGCATTGTGGACATCACAACCACTGATTCCCATCACCACCACTGTAAAGACATCTGCAAGGTTCTAGACGATGAACAAACACTCAGTGAACAAACTGTCAGTTGTCTGACTTACCTTTGACACTGTTGTCTATGAAAATGCACAAGATTACAGTGGAATTACGGAAGATTTAGATTATGGAAGATGTAAGATTTAGAACGCCTGGTTTTAGCTATACAACATGCATTTTGGTAAATATCAGTCCGGCACAAACCACACAACCAAGTCTCATATGACTTTTCAGCTTCAAGCTACCCAATGTAGGCATGCTAACTGTTGTTGAGCTTCTTTACTGGCTAGCTGCATTAGCCTTATAGCTTTAGTGACTAGAGGAGCAAAGCTAATAGAGAAGTGTTTGTTCCAGCATCATTACATCTAACATCTGCAAGGTTCTAGATAATGTTTTTTGTATCACATCACTCATAGTGAACTTTGCTTACATCTAAAACACTTGAATTATGCAAAAGCTCTGCAGAATCAGAGGAATGTCCTGTTTATTCTGTCCACCTGGACGAGTTCCCAGCTCCTGTTCTTCTATGTGTTCTGGAAAAGCACCACAGGATTTAACACCACGGCTCTCTACTAATTAATAATGGATGCAGCCACGGGCAAATTGAAATTTTAATTCTTCATTTCTCTCCCACATTCTTTTTTCCGCAGCTCTATCCGATCCTGTTGTGATTCATCTGATTCATACGCATGTAATACAGAAATCCCTGTAGTCTAATAAATGTAAAGTAGATATGGCATCTCTGACTGCAGATTTTCCTCCGTTGCTGTTATTTATCGCTCCCACCAGTCGCAATTACTGCCGGTGAGCGCAATCGATTATGACAAAGAAGCCCCAGGCCCAATCTACAGCCAACAAACCATGAGTCGGGTGCTATGCATCTATTGTAGCCATGCAATTTATGGAATAGTTTTACCACCAACAGCGAAATAAATCATAAAACAAGTCTCAGTTTGCTCATACACTCTAAAAATATATACACCAATTGGCACCCCCATGTTCCGCGCTTCGTGCAACACCCGTTCGCCGACATAACAGAGTTTAATCTCCAGCTGTAATGCTTTAGAGGAAGGAATTTGAGAACACTCCTCAATACAGGCTCTCTCCAGGTCCTCCAGAGTCCTCGGTCATGTTCTCATTTGGGCTCTTTTTTTTTTTTGTTTGAGGCAAAGCAAGTAGTCAATTTTAATTATCTAATTCTATCAAAAATCATCCCACATGTGTGGCGTGATTTATGTGTTGCCTGCCTCCTCTATGAGTGAGAACGGTAAAGGCCTATTTGTTGATAGACTCATTGACCTCTAGAGGATTTACAGTGGATTTATAGTACATACCTCTACCGATTGGTAGAGGTGGCACAATCAGTTTAAGCTAAATCCAACACACATATATTACCAGATAGTGACTCAAAATGTGCCCTACCAGAAACAGCCAAATGTTAAAGCATGGATTTAAAATGTCTTGGTCTGGCAGTGGTTCTCAGGGTGGAGAAGAAAAAAAAAAAACAGCTCAAAAGCATCACACCAGATCCTGCTCCATAGCCATGATTCTCCTTGAGTGTTACCACAACGTTCTATTTTGATCACCTCCTATCACAGAACTTGGTTCCAGCCAAAGTTCCAGTAGCGTTTACCAAAGTCTAGGTGCTCCCGTGCACGGTTAGGTGAAAGGAAAGGCTTTCTTCAGGTAACCCCAAAAATTCCTACCACCTTGCTCTACATATCACCACCCGACCAACTCCCCACCCCACCTTGATTCCCAGCAGGCTAACGTAATAGGATGCCATTGGAAACGACAGCAACTCAGGGCACATAACTAGTGAATAGAGAGCTTCATGGAATGGCCTTCAATGGCCGAGCAGCTGAATCCAAGTCTTACATCACCAAGCGCAATGCAAAGCACAGTATGCAGTGGTGTAAAGCGCCGCGGCCGGACTCCAGAGCAGTGGAGATGTTTGGAGTGACCAATCACGCTTCTCTGCCTGGAAACCTGATGGACAAGTCTGGGTTTGGCAGTTGGCAGGAGAAGGGTACTTGTCTGACTGCATTGTGGCGAGTGTAGAGTTTGGTGGAGGGGGGATTTTTACTGGGAAGGTAAAAATAAAGCTGTTCTAGCTACGAAGGGTGGGCCGACATCATATTAACTCGTATGGATTAAGAATAGGATGTCGCAATAAAGCGACATAGCAGCCTGCTTTAGTTATATATAGTTCGTAAGGTCATCTCGGGACGTCCACGTTGGTGGTCAAGTATTTTGGGATAGGGTTTTTTTTGCCTGTAGTTATGGAGCCGAGTATTAACCAGCCTCTTTAGCACCGGCACAGCTTGCCTCGGTGAACTGGCAAGGCGACGGCTTTGCGGCGGTCTGTCGTTAAGAATGGAACGCTTAAATATTCCCGTTTTTTTTCCCTCCTGAACACCAAATGTTGTTTCTTTCTGTTCTGACAAAAGCCTGAAAGACTCCATCTGCAAAGCCTGTGCTGACTGTCATATGGTGCCCCATCCCTCTCTCGAACCCCAGCCTGATCCATCAAACGCTGTTATGTAAGGCTAGCATCGCTAAGACTCTCTCCGTCTGTTTCTCTTTCTCTCTCTGCAGGTGTTTCTCCAGGTCTGACCATTTGGCTCTGCACATGAAGAGGCACATCTGAGGGAGGAAGAGGAGAGCGAGAGCGAGGGAGAGTAGGAGAGAAAGAGAGAGAGAGAGGGAGAGGGAGAGAAAGTGGGGGGGAGCGAGAGAAGAGGCTCACCCGGAGAAGAAGACCCCTGCGGAGAACTCGGAGAAACAATAGCTTGAGCTTCCTGGGAGGAGATAGAGGGGAGCTTTTGAGGGAGAATCACCAGGAGCGTGGAGGTTCTGAGGGCAGAGCTTACGGGATTCTTCAGCAAGTCCGCCAAACCCATCGCCATTTTCCCACTTTTTGATCCGTTTCATTAGCCCGGGCGCTCGGCTCGGGAGTCAGACACTGCCAGACTGTTGCTGTTCTATGTCCTTTCCTTTTCCTCACTATTGCTCTTCTTTGTACAGTACGATCACCACATGGGACAGGAGAACCTGTGAGCACCGCATAATGTACAAAACCCCTCCAGCGCACATCACATTCCACACCAGTAGGAAACTACTACTACTACTACATGCTTCTGCTGTAGAAATGTAAATGTCCTCTCAAGAGCTGAACCCCTCCGACACCGGAACGGAAAGCTTGCTTCCTTCTTCTTCTTGTTCTTCTTCTACTTCCGAGGACTTGTGACGTCTTCACGCCGTGTACAGCGAGCTTGCCAACTCTGGAAGGCGACGTTGCCAAAAGACAGGCTTCCGGACAGCGGAAACGGAGCCTTGCGGTTCAAAAAGCGAGGTCCAGGCCGACCTCCCCCCCTGCTCTCGGCTTCCGAGCGTGCCTCCCTCTCTCGTTCTTTAGGCAACTAAAATGCGCAGCGACACTTTCTTGCCTTTTTTTTCCTTTCCTTTTTTTGTAAAAGACAGTGTTACAACGAAAAACAAAACCGATTGTTTCTGAACTGAAAAATTTGTCTTAAAAAACTTGGAACAACAACAAGGCCAACTTTTGCGATCACGAGCGCGAATGTGCACACGCGGGCCCCGGGAATTCCTTCCCAGCAAGCGCAACGTGTTCGGCAGCACCTATCTAGCACTGACAGGAAGGACGTTTGAAGAAACGGACAAAGGATCTGGACTCTACCCGGCTGGCAATGAAAAGGAACAGACGCCCCTCTGGTTTTCTGTACCGTTTCTTTCTCTTTGTTTGTTTGTTGGTTCGGTTTTCCGCTCCATTCTGAAAGCAAGCGCTTTTCAACACTGGAAAAAGCCGCTCGCTGGATCCGTGCTGATACCGGCGCCCATGTTGGAGCTTCTGCGGAGGACGGAAAAAAAAAAGACACAAGGCCCGTCTCCAGCTGCTCCTGCGGCTAGCGGAGGCAGGCAGGACGTTCCGACTCTTGGACTTTCTCTTGGACTGGAGAGACGCCTGCTGGCATCGGAATTCCCGAATCGGAAAAAAAACAACAAAAAAAAGAGAAAAAAAGGAACACAGTGGCATCAGGCCAGATGAACTGTTGCCTGTTTCGTATCCATTGTCTGCACTGACTTTTTTCAATGTTCTCTGTGCGTTTTTTTCCATACAGATGAAAAAAAAAAACAATAAACGAAACAAAAAAAGGTCAAAAATGCCGTGAAACCAAAAAAAAAAACAGAAAACAGTAAAACATAAAAAAAGATAATAAAACAAATCTCTCACATAGACGCGCACGCAACAAGACAGCACCACGGTTTCTTAGCTCATGGCTCTTTTTCAGGAGCCCCTAAAAAAAAAGAGAAAGAAAAGTCATGGGAAAAATAATGACGGAGTTAATGAACAGAGTTAGAAACAAAACACTGCATGGCAGCCTCTCTCGAACATACACACACACGCCACGCGCACGCAGATTGCTTCCCGCCATTATTTGTTCTACTCCGATGTCTTCGCGGTAGGCTTTTCCTTTCCTGGGCTTTTATTTTCCCAGCGGAGTGAGGTTTGTTCTTTGCGCCTGAAGCGGGAAAGGCGAGAGCTGATTCCGACGTTCCTACGATGATGCTTAACTAGGCCCAGGCATAGTTCGCTAGACCCAGGCTCCAGCTTAACAATCAGCTTCGGAAAATCGGGGGGGATCTGGAGTCCACATGTTTGTTCCCGAGCTTGTCCAGATGCCAGGAACCTAGGACTTTCTGTTAGGTTCCGTTAAGGTGAACGGCAGTGCGGGGGATTCAAAGCCATTGAAAACTAAACGGACCCAATATGGACTTCAGGGGAACCTCGCAAATACGACCGATACCAAAAACGATCCCCCAAGCTGCCCAGCCGCCTCACTCCCGTACGAAACAAGCTGATGGCAGCTCCTCCTCCACTGACACACCCATATACACAAACACACACTCGCGCGTGCACACAAGAAAACGACCACTCTAGGCAAAACCTGGATTTTCCTCTGTAGGGTTTTTGGCTATTAGCTTTGGGATTCGTATGCTCAAGATCTCTTTTGGATTTGATTCACGTCAGGGTTTTCGCGCCATGCTTTCGTTTTTTTCCCGTTTCCTTTCGTTCTCCACCGAGATGCAAATAATGCCAAACTCGAAGTGGAGGGATGACGTTATTTGACCCCTCCCACTCTCTACGTACAATCAGATTTCGGGGTTATCGCGCGGCACTTTTCCCGCTAGAGGCGGCAACGCGTTCGTGATGATTGTAAGTCTTGTCCATGCAGGGCACGCTCCAAGGGGTATGGTGTCATGTTTGCGTCGCCAATAACACTAAACACACCCATGTGCGGGGGGTGGAGTCTCTCGCCGGGCTGTGAACCAAGTCATTCGGAGGCAGGTTTCGGTGGCGGTGATGGGAACCAGGGGGCGCAACTGTAGCCATCTTATTTACTGTCCAAAACGACCCGTGAAGGTAGGCTTCTTCGGGGGTTTTAGACAGGGTGGAATGTTGATGATGGTGAAGACCCTGGTACGGCGCCACCTCTCAAACATTGTGGTTCAGCTCAAACACTCCCAAGAACGACGTCTCAGGAATCAGGCATTTCATGGTATACCTTCCTGCAAGGATGCTTCCGTTAGCTGGTTGCCATCACCGCCACTGTGGGAAGTAGTTGCACATTAGGCCATTCGGAATGACTTGGTTGACACGTAAGCCACTGTAGGACATTCGGAAAAACGGTCCCTCTGTAAAGAGTTGCGGGACACCGCAGTGAGCATCGGTCAGTCCGGTTAGCCAAAGCATTGGCACTGATATCAGAACACTTTAGCTCTCGGGCCATGAAAGGTACCAATCTTGACCGAATGCCCCCAATTTGGCGCAACCTGGCTTGAACCAAGCTGACTAAACGGGGTCCCCCGCAACTCCTGAGCTCCCTCTTCGCTTCTGCTAGCCCCCGCAACCAGAAAACAGTGTCATACAGTTCCTTTCATCCCAGGAACGTGCAAGCCTGATGATCCGTCTGTACATTGCCACTGTAAATGCAAGACTACTAAATGCGAAGAACTTATTTTTTATGCCGAGATGAAAAACTTATAGCGTTCCGGAACGTACCAAATGAATACGACATAGGCCAATCCAATAGAATAGCAATCAGCATGCTACAGACGTCGCCTGCACTTGCTGAGTTTTGAACGACCATCCCCCCTCCACCTCGCCCTTCCGCTGCTCCTTGTTCCCCTCACCTCTACACCTCCTCTCTCCTACACTACAGTAATGACAGCAGTGATCAATGCACAATCAGCTGCCGGGAAAAAACATCAGATACTCACACGCTCACACTTTTCGTGCCCAAAGATTTGCAAGTGAACTGCTGGGTGTTTTGAGAAATGAGCGAGAGAACGAGGATAATTTTGCTCGTTTGCTTTTCTTATTTTTTTAAGCTTTGGTTGACCACTTAAACAAGATGCTATCCCCTCCACCCCCCCAACCCCGAAGCCCAAGCCCATTGAATTTCTTTCCCTGAGCATCAGCGTGTGACCATTGCCATGGTCTTTTGGGTATGTGTGCTTGTAATATAGTCATGCCGGTTTGTTTGCCAAGCCGAGGGTGATGGATTTGATTATTTGGTTTCTTTTATTCTGTTGAGAGTAGCAGTGCAGCAGCAGCAGCAGCGAAGTAGTCGCACTGGTTTTAGTACATTGCATATATTACCGTGGAGTTTAATCTTTCTGAAGGATGTTGGAGGTTAAAAAAAAAACAAAAAGAAGAAAAAAAGAGAGAGAGAGAGAGAGAGTCGTCGGAAGGTCGTAATTGCCTGTCGAGTCCACTTGAATGTTGTCCGTGTTTCAGCAAATCCATGGCGATGCCCATCGCCCCCTCAAGCAATCAATGCAATCAAATTCCCTATTATTCCGGCTGGGTTTGGGCCACAGTTGGCACACTGACTGCAGGAGGCGTCTATTTATTTGCTTATCCCGGGAAAAGAGGGAATGGCTAGCATCCCACCTCCCAGTGAAACAAACTCCACCCACCACCCAACTGTTACATATTGGGGCTGAAGCTGAAATTCCGGGCACGCCTATTAACGCACAGATTGGAACGACGGAACAGGCAAGCGACCTCGGTCGACTCTAGCACCTCTCACTCACAGATTGTTGGTGTTCCGTTGCTTAGTTTGAGCAGAACTTTAAACAGAACCATTTCAATACATGCCATACGCACTTTGTGTGTACTGCTACAGTAGCTTAGTCTGTTAATCCGCACCACTGTCGATTGTCCACTTTGTCATGACTCGCTTCCAGATGCATCTCGCACAGGAGCACATGAGCTGGTCTGTTGGCTGATCCGAGTAGAACAGGACAGCCAGTGAATGGAACATTTTGGGATCGCCTGATTGGATAATCTGGCATTATTACAAGAGGCAGTAGTCAGGAAAGAATGTGTTTACCTGTTACGCAATAAGGTCTTCAGTGTCAAGTCAACTCCTGGAAAGTGTAGCGCCGCTGTCGTAACAAATCAGATCATTTTTCACTATTTCTATTGGCTCCTGTGCCGGGAGGTGAACGCAGTGTAAAGGCCCGGGGGCCATTTTTAAATGGCATAAAGGCCATAAAACAATACAGCAGTGGCAGTGGTGATACACGAGCCCAGTAGGCCTTCTTTCACATTTACGGGTTGCCACTTCCGTCGGTTTCACATATTTGCATTTTAGATTTAAGCAATCAAATTTAATTTTAAGACGTTTTAAGGCAATTCCAATCATGAAGCCCACTATCCTGGGACTAGAGTGCTGTGCAAAATCAGGGACCACCACCCAAGTTATTAAGCCATCAAGGCACTCAATATAGCAGGAGACCTGTTTTTTCTTATGTCCACCCTTTACCTTTATCACAGCTTCCACAGCTTTTGGGGTCTTGGGATATTTCCCAATGATCCAGTGATCCAAATGATCATGTTCAGTGAGGCTGAGGTCTTGGGAAGACCTTCGGTTTGGCGGAAGTCAAGTTGACCCGGCCATGAGATATTAATTAGAGCTATAGTATATGTTGTGCTATTGTCAACATGTTCACTACCAGTCAAAAGTTTAGACACACCCAACTGAATGGATGTTGTTGATGATCTTAAAGTTATCAGTTCCAACTGATGAGGTATCCTGATACACGACATATACTCTTGATGTATCACAATATCATATTCCCGCCATTTCCCCAGCTCTAATATTTATTTAGTCACACATAGAAACTTTTATTCTTTTCAGCACAGTTTAAAAACGATTTCGCTTTCAGTTTAGCGAATATTCATAACGGCCAGGCCAATAGAATTGCTCCTAAACTGCTTAGAAATATATCTTGTTATTTTAACCTCCACTGCAGGTTAAGAAAGATCCTCCTGTACAGTTCCAGTCCGGAGGGTTTTTAAATTGGACTGTATAATTCCATGAGTGCTGTTCTATAGTTTGATGTTTAAGCTACACATGAGAACCTTCTATGAGTAGCTGTGTACAAACTTTTGACTGGCAGGGTACACCACCAAAAATGGTGCATACGTTAGTTGCTTGGTCTTCATTTGTTGAAGCACCATAGATGCAAGCCAGCTGTCCAATACATGACCAGGAGAGAAATACTGTAGCTAGAATTGGCACCTCAACCGATTGGCAGAGCCAAATTGTTAGGCAACTATTAAGGACTATGAAGCTATAGAACTATTAAAGTTGTCCTTGGAAATTGAAAAAAGTAGAAAGATGAAGGTGGACTTGTGTAATTTACTGACCAAAATAAATTCATAAAAAAATAGAATTATGAACAGACCAATAGAAATGCATCCAGATCACCTGGAATAACGAGGCTTAACAGTGACTGTGTGTTTCCTGCTGTAGTGGCGAGCTGGAAAGGTGAAAAGGGCCGAGGGTCTAACCATGTGGAGGTATAGGGGTCCGTAATGGAACCCTGGTGGTCATTTGACGCTGTTTACTGCCTACCATAACAAAACCATATTTCCCAATGACTTATGAGGCTCATGTCCTGCGGTCACAGAGTGCATCTTGGAGTCAGTCTCTGTCTGCTGTGCTTGTCCGAACTCGATGTGTCAGTATATACAGGACTCACCACACCTTTCCTTTCCTATGTCTCACACCCCCTCAACCCCCAAACCCTTAACATTCCCTTATCTCTCTCCTCTCTCGTCTGTCCCACCCTGCATCAGCGGGACCGCCGCCAGCTGCTCCCAGATCAGCTCCTAGAGACCCTTAAAAAAAACACACTTTTGCCGTCGCTTCTACGCCAAGCGTACCGTGTTTCCGACTGTCCAGAGACAGTGACCAGAGACTTGTGAACGTCCCAGGCAGTCCACTAAGCAGGGAGCAACTCAAGGCAACGACAGACCTCAGCTGACACGCTTCACGTCCTCTAACAGGTGCTTTCCTCTTCGGCTACTTTCCTCCGGCGACGCCGACACTGCCCTCCTCCAGGGGGACCGGCCAGCGCCGGCACCAGCTTAGCGCAGGTTGCATGGGCAGATATGAAAGGGAGTTCAGTATATGCCATCTTTCACGCGCGTCCGCGGTGGCAGGACAACGACAACTCACGCCATTTGTACAGGATGTAGTTTCTAGCTAGAGCAGGGCCCCCCCACCCCACCTCACCCTCATCCACCATCCACACTCCTTCATCCTCATCCTACCCACAACACAACCGCCCTTCACCCCTACCGCTACCTTCACGCTCACTTCCTCTACGTTTCTTTTTCTTTCTTTTACAGTTTTTGTTTTTTTTTGGTTCCTTCAAATTGGGTTCCTTGGTTTTTCCGTTCTTCTCCTTTTTTGATTTGCTGTATAAAGTGTTTAAAATATTATTATTTGTATGATATAATGTTAGTATGGTAATGTTCTTTATTAAGGAAGAAGATAAAATTTATTTTTGTTACTGGTCTGTTTCATAATTCTTTTTTAAATTGGTATTGTAAGATATCTATGCAAGAACTGTTCAGTGGAGCATTTTTATTTAAGAATGTAATATGTGTAATAAATGGTAGAACCTGAACGCCTTGGCCTTCTGTTTGTCTGGGATGGAAATCCGGGGGTCTCTTGGGTCTTTGCATGAATCTTTTACTACCAATACAAAAGTATAGGCCTTTCTTCAAATCTACTGTCCACTGAAAGATCAAGTTATGGCAGTGGTCCTGAAACCAGTTCTCGGGGGCCAGGTCTTTATTTAGTGGGGAGTTGGAATCGAGCAAAAGTGTGGCCTGTTGGAGACTCATTTTGTGATAACTGGTCTGTCAATGTAGCTGATTGGTCACACCGAACAGTGACGGTAATAACCGGAACCAGAAACTGGACTTAAAGCGTGTATTTGAAACCTAGTCCATAGACAAGCCACTTTTCAGTTGCTAATGAAGCTGCTAATTGGATATTTGCAGTTAAATTCTGTCTATGGCCCTTACTTTTGATGTGTGGGAAGCTGGGATGGTACAAATATAGGTAGTTGGGAATTAAATTGTTCCGAGAGCTGTCCATTGAAAGGTTCTTTAGCTCAGTGGCTGTCAAACCTCCTCAGGCCCTTATGAAATAATATATGGCAATGTATTGGAAAATATAGTGCAATATATTAAATAATATAATGTCATATATGGGAAACAAGTGCATATATTTTGCATATATTTATATAGTGATAAATATATTACAATATATTGTATAATAAATAAGGATTATTATAAGCTTTTCATATATTGTATGTATGGTAGTATAATATATATTTACTTATATATTGTAATAATATATATATAATATATATATATATATATATATATATATATATATATATATATATATATATATATATATATATCTATATATCTATATATATATATATGCTTTTCATTTTATACCTAATAGACATCATATGTAATTCTCCATATGTGTTTGCATATATATATATATATATATATATATATATATATATATATATATATATATATATATATACGATAATATAGATAGTTTTATATATGTGAATATATACATATATTGCCACATGTATGTATAAAAATATTCTCACATATATAAAACTATATATATTATCATATATAAATATATATATATATATATGCAACCACATATGGAGAATTACATATAAAATGAAACATATTACAGTATATAAGTAAATATATATTATACTACCATACATACAATATATGAAAAGCGGCAATTCCTTATTTATTATACAATATATTGTACTATATTTATCACTATATAAATATATGCAAAATATATGCACTTGTTTCCCATATATGACATTATATTATTTAATATATTGCACTATATTTTCCAATACATTGCCATATATTATCGTTTCATAAGGGGGGATCTCCAGTCAATATTTTTCATCTACTCTTAAATGTGGACTATGGGAGGACCAAAACTTACTCACTGCTTTAGGGAACCAAAGGTCGTTTGCCTGCCTTAGAAGAACCACTTTAGGTTTCCTAAAGAAGCTTCCACATGAATGATTGAATGGAGTGGGAATCCAGCAAAAGTGTGGCCTGTTGGATGTCCCTGAGGCCTCATTGGAGGACCACTGCTTTAGGGAACCATCAGTGGTTCTTTTATGGCCGAGGTCTCCAAATCCAGACCTTAAATCCAGTTTGTGGTCTTGTATTTTGTGATAACCGGTCTGTCAGTGATCACCTTCTGTCATACCTTGAGGTGATGGTACAAATCTGGATCAGAAACTGGAATTTTCCCATTTCCTAAATTCTGCTCCTTAACTTTTCCATTCTTCTCCTGTTTGATTTGCTCTATTCGGAAAATCAAATATTTGAAATCTGTAGGACTCAAAAGTCTTTTCACTGGTCTCTTGCTACCAAACTTGGGCTGATACAAAATGATCTGCCTTTTTTTTTATTCCTCTCTCCCGCAAAGAGGAACACGCTGCAACAATGGCTCTCTTTATAGCTCCTATTAATGGCTTCCTTTGTGCCCGACAGTGCCTTATTCCGAAGGACCCCGCACACCAGCCTTCACAATAGCAGAGCGCTGCTACGACAGCTTCTGTACTGGTGGCGATATTTTGCACTTTATTGCAAATCAGAGACCCTCCATGAATAGCTACGACCCCCTCTCAGGGACACTCAGTGCGTCTTGTACCCTTAATTAAAGCCGTAACCAGTTCACCAGCGACTAAGCCCCCATTTACAAAACCCATGCCCATGACTTACAGATTAAAAGGGGTAATCAAATAACTAATGGCTAATTAGAGAGTAATTATGAGGAGGAAACGGCTGATTCTACAGCACTCCTGTCCCGTTAATGTCTTCCACCGAGCCATTTTTCCCCCCTCCGTCATAGTTGCTTATGGCCGTAATTGAAATGTGCAGTGTCACTGTCAAGCTCCAACAGTGGCTCCAAGGCTCAGCTCAATTTGGAAAATTAAATCCCCCACTTGACTTATTTCCACTAGTGTTGGAAGGTTGCACTCTTCTCTTCTTATTCTATATGCTCTCAGAAATAAAGGTTCCTACCAGGGTTCCTTCCAGCGATGTGGTAGAAGAGAAGCTTCCAGTTGAGTAGTTGGGAATGGAATTTTTCAGAGAGCTGTCCATTGAAAGGTTCTTTAGCTCAGTGGCTGTCGAACCTTGGGAGGACCAAAACTCAGAATCACTGCTTTAGGGAACCACATTTCTTTTCCCTGCCTTAGAAGAACCAGTTTAGGTGTCCTAAAGAAGCTTCCTGAGTGATTGAATGGAGTGGGAATCCAGCAAAAGTGTGGCCTGTTGGAGGTCCCTGAGGACTGTTTTGAGAACCCCTGCTTTAGGGAACCAACAGTGGGATCCCTAAGTCTTTCCCTAGTCTTTAAATCCCAGGCCTTAAACCCAGTTTTCAGTTCTAATGTTTAATGTGTGATGACTGGAACTAGAACCACTAACTAGAAGAACCATTTTTGGAGTTGGGATCCAGCAAAACTGTGGACTATGGGGGTCCCTGAGGACTGAAGAACCACTTCTGGTTTGCTGAAGAAGCTGCCAAATAAATGAATTTCAGTTCTTGAGAACTGTCCGTTGAAAGGTTCCTTAAGGGCGATAGTTCGCCAAACAATCCTCAGGAACCCCTGGCTCATATTTTTTTATTTTGATTGGGGGGTTGGGATCAAGCAAAACTGCGGACTATGGGGGTCCCTGAGGACTGATTCAGAGTCATACTTGCTTATGGCCATAATTGAAATGTACAATGTCACTGTCAAGCTCCAACAGTCGGCTCCCTCCCCCCCCCCCCCCCCCCCCCCAAAGGGGCGGCTCAGCTCAATTTGGAAAATGAAATCCCTGACATCACTTATTTCCACTTGTGTTGGAAGGTTGCACTCTTCTCTTCTTATTCTATATGCTCTCAGAAATAAAGGTTCCTACCAGGGTTCCTTACAGCGATGTGGTAGAAGAGAAGCTTCCAGTTGAGTAGTTGGGAATGGAATTTTTCAGAGAGCTGTCCGTTGAAAGGTTCTTTAGCTCAGTGGCTGTCGAACCTCCTCAGGGATCTCCAGTCAATATTTTTGGTCTACTCCTAAATGTGGACTATGGGAGGACCAAAACTCAGAATCACTGCTTTAGGGAACCAAATTTCTTTTCCCTGCCTTAGAAGAACCACTTTAGGTGTCCTAAAGAAGCTTCCAACTGAATGATTGAATGGATTGGGATTCCAGCAAAAGTGTGGCCTGTTGGAGGTCCCTGAGGACTGGTTTGAGAACCACTGCTTTAGGAAACCGAAAGAAGTGAGTCCTTCATGGCAGAGGTCTTTAAATCCAAGGCCTTAAACCCAGTTTCCAGTCTTAATGTTTTTGTGATAACTGGAAGTAGAACCACTAACTAGAAGAACCACTTTTGGTTTGCTGAAGAAGCTGCCAAATGAATGAATTTCAGTTCTTGAGAACTGTCCGTTGAAAGGTTCCTTAATGGCAATAGTTCGCCAAACAATCCTCAGGAACCCCTGGCTCATATTTTTTTATTTTGATTGGGGGGTTGGGATCAAGCAAAACTGTGGACTATGGGGGTCCCTGAGGACTGATTCAGAGTCATACTTGCTTATGGCCATAACTGAAATGTACAATGTCACTGTCAAGCTCCAACAATGGCTCCAAGGCTCAGCTCAATTTGGAAAATGAAATCCCTGACATCACTTATTTCCACTAGTGTTGAAAGGTTGCACTGTTCTCTTTTAATTCTATATGCTCTCAGAAATAAAGGTTCCTACCAGGGTTCCTTCCAGCGATGTGGTAGAAGAGAAGCTTCTAGTTGAGTAGTTGGGAATGGAATTTTTCCGAGAGCTGTCCATTGAAAGGTTCTTTAGCTCAGTGGCTGTCGAACCTCCTCAGGGATCTCCAGTCAGTATTTTTGGTCTACTCCTAAATGTGGACTATGGGAGGACCAAATTCAGAATCACTGCTTTAGGGAACCAAATGTCTTTTCTCTGCCTTAGAAGAACCACTTTAGGTGTCCTAAAGAAGCTTCCAACTGAATGACTGAATGGAGTGGGAATCCAGCAAAAGTGTGGCCTGTTGGAGGTCCCTGAGGACTGGTTTGAGAACCACTGCTTTAGGGAACCAACAGTGGGATCCGTAAGTCTTTCCCTAGTCTTTAAATCCCAGGCCTTAAACCCAGTTTCCAGTTCTAATGTTTAATGTGTGATGACTGGAACTAGAACCACTAACTAGAAGAACCACTTTTGATTCGCTGAAGAAGCTGCCAAATGAACAAATGGTTCTTAATGGTGATATTTCACCAGGACCCCTGGCTCATATTTTTCTATGTTTGGGGGGTTGGGATCAAGCAAAACTGTAGACTATGGGGGTCCCTGAGGACTGATTCAGAGTCATACTTGCTTATGGCCATAATTGAAATGTGCAATGTCACTGTCAAGCTCCAACAATGGCTCCAAGGCTCAGCTCAATTTGGAAAATGAAATTCCTGACATCACTTATTTCCACTTGTGTTGGAAGGTTGCACTGTTCTCTTCTTATTCTATATGCTCTCAGAAATAAAGGTTCCTACCAGGGTTCCTTCCGGCAGTGTGGTAAAAGAGAAGCTTCCAGTTGAGTAGTTGGGAATCTACTCTTAAATGTGGACTATGGGAGGACCAAAACTCAGAATCACTGCTTTAGGGAACCAAATGTTTTTGCCTGCCTTAGAAGAACCACTTTAGGTGTCCTCAAGAAGCTTCCAACTGAATGATTGAATGGAGTTGGAATCAAGCAAAACGGTGGACTATGGGGGTCCCTGAGGACCGATTCAGAGTCATAGTTGCTTATGGTCATAACTGAAATGTGCAATGTCACTGTCAAGCTCCAACAATGGCTCCAAGGCTCAGTTTAATTTGGAAAATGAAATCCCTGACTTCACTCATTTCCACTTGTGTTGGAAGGTTGTACTCTTCATATTCTATATGCTCCCAGAAATAAAGGCCCCTTGCATATGGTAGAAGCCCGGCTTCCAGATAAGGACTTGCAACTGGGTATTTTAAGGAAGCATCCACTGAAAGGCTTCTTTAGCTCAGTGGCTCTCAAAGCTCCTGGATCTGAGGCCTGGATTTGTAAACCTCTGCTATAGCAGAACTGCTTTTGGTTCGGTTTCCAGCCCTGTGGTTTGTAATCACTGGTAGGTAACTGACCTGTTGATGTAACTAACTGGCTGACAATTGTCATGCCTACAAGTAACGGCGAAAATGCAAAAATCAGAACCGGGAAAAGGATTCAAGGTCTGGATTTGAAGACCTCAGTTTTCCAATTAACATTCATCCACACTTAATTCTTGGTTGAGGGAAAAAGCAGAGCAGCAAAGGAAATAGAGGTCTGCATAAAGATGAATTGGAAGCTTGAATCAGACCTGAACCAACTCATTCGCTGACATTGCAGACACGGTTGCATGTTACTAAGCAACTGGGTTGATAGACAGGAACTACATGAGATAAAATGATGCTTTTCCACATGTGTAGTACACGAACAGTGCTCATTAAAAATATATTTCTGGAATACGGAATTGCTGACTGTACCTGGCAGCATCCTGCCTTCTCTGATCAACTGTTAGCCGTTGCTGTGCTAAAGTTCCGTAGTGGTTCTTTTCCACATTGTAGAGCTTTTGAATCCAGATTTTGGTGACATGACATGTAGGTTAAGAGTCATGTCATGTAAAGGGTCTATAATTTAAATTTTAATTTCCAATAAAGCCACAATATCCCAGTCGCAACTCTAGGAAGTGTGGGATTACAGTGTTATTGGGAAGGAAGATAAAGATTACCAGGAACAGTAAATGATGATACATTTAGACGGATGTGATTAATATTTATTGAGCTACACATACAGAAGTCTGTCTCTCAGTATGGCATCAGGCCGCCATGCTTCCCCAGGCCAGCATAGAGTTCTTCCTAATGGTGTCCTGCGATAAACCATCCCATGCAGTTTGAATGTTCTCACACAGTGCCTGTAGATTGTGCGGTAGGATTGAAGGTGGAGTAACACCAGACATCTGGACATGATCACAAGATCTTTCATCATCTTGGCTTTGACCACGCTGCCTCCACACATAGATTTGTTGGTCGACTGAAGATGACTCGCCATTCGGAGTCATTCCATGACAGTCCGGCATGACACCATTACAGTGTTGCACCATTTAGCAATGTTGGCATGGTGTTAGGGGCATGGTAGTAGTCCGGCATTGCGCAGCTGTCTGCCAAAGCTGCCGGCACTAGCAGGATGGAGGACATCGCTGCTCGCTGAATGTCTGCAATCGTGGCTGTTGGGTCAGTCAGGTACAGCGATAAGGCCCATCCTTACCAACGTCACATGTGCGGCCGAGTGTGAAACCTGTACCATTAGCTTGTCTCACAATGTCAAACCTACCCACCAAGTTTCATTCCTGTCAATTGGTTTCTTCTGGGTGCAGTACAGAAGGCCTAAACTCCTGTGTGAGTTTCTCTATGTGCACGTAGCCAACGGACAGGATCCTAGTCCATTGATGGAGCAATGATTCACTGCACATTTGACCAGTGATGGTGTATTTTCCCTACAATATAATTTCACTGCGATTTTCTCCACCTGCAGGTTCGTCTAACCGTCCCTGCCACACACTTACTGGTTTCCACTCGTGCTTGTCAAGAAATCAGGCTCCACACAGCTTAGCTGAAGCTCTTTTGTTAAATGCGAGCATAAAAACAAAACATGTCCAAAGGAAAGAGTTGTGAAGTGAGTCCACCAATCAGGGAGCAGCGGTCACTTTGTTTTGAGCTTGGTTCTAACTAATGGAGCCTGCTCTCCTACAGTGTTCTGTGTTTATGATTAATAGATGTCAGTATCAGACTAATGAATGAGCTTCTATTAAAGACTGGTGGACTGAGAGACACTAGAGTCTCTTCACCTACACTGAGCTGATGAAGAGTCCTGTTCCAGAAATGATAATAGGACATTAGAGCCGTAATAAACCATCCTCCTGTTACTCTCCATACTTCAGTACATCTGAAGGGATATACTTTAGTACTGTTACTCTCCATACTTCAGTACATCTGAAGGTACATACTTTAGTACTGTTACTCTCCATACTTCAGTACATCTGAAGGTACATACTTTAGTACTGTTACTCTCCATACTTCAGTACATCTGATGGTACATACTTTAGTACTGTTACTCCCCATACTTAAGTACATCTGAAGGTACATACTTTAGTACTGTTACTCTCCATACTTAAGTACATCTGAAGGTACATGCTTTAGTACTGTTACTCTCCATACTTAATACATCTGAAGGTACATGCTTTAGTACTGTTACTCTCCATACTTCAGTACATCTGAAGGTAAATACTTTAGTACTGTTACTCTCCATACTTCAGTACATCTGAAGGGATATACTTTAGTACTGTTACTCTCCATACTTCAGTACATCTAAAGGTACATGCTTTAGTACTGTTACTCTCCATACTTCAGTACATCTGAAGGTACATACTTTAGTACTGTTACTCTCCATACTTAATACATCTGAAGGTACATACTTTAGTACTGTTACTCTCCATACTTCAGTACATCTGAAGGTACATACTTTAGTACTGTTACTGTCCATACTTCAGTACATCTGAAGATACATACTTTAGTACTGTTACTCTCCATACTTAAGTACATCTGAAGGTAAATACTTTAGTACTGTTACTCTCCATACTTCAGTACATCTGAAGGTAAATACTTTAGTACTGTTACTCTCCATTCTTCAGTACATCTGAAGGTAAATAATTTAGTACTGTTACTCTCCATACTTCAGTACATCTGAAGGTACATACTTTAGTACTGTTACTCTCCATACTTCAGTACATCTGAAGGTACATACTTTAGTACTGTTACTCTGCATACTTAAGTACATCTGAAGGTACATACTTTAGTACTGTTACTCTCCATACTTCAGTACATCTGATGGTACATACTTTAGTACTGTTACTCCCCATACTTAAGTACATCTGAAGGTACATACTTTAGTACTGTTACTCTCCATACTTAAGTACATCTGAAGGTACATGCTTTAGTACTGTTACTCTCCATACTTAAGTACATCTGAAGGTACATGCTTTAGTACTGTTACTCTCCATACTTAAGTACATCTGAAGGTACATGCTTTAGTACTGTTACTCTCCATACTTAATACATCTGAAGGTAAATACTTTACTCCCCAGTACTGAAGGTTACTGTTACTCTCCATACTTCAGTACATCTGAAGGGACATACTTTAGTACATCTGTTACTCTCCATACTACTCACTTCAGTACATCTGAAGGTACATACTTTAGTACTGTTACTCTCCATACTTCAGTACATCTGAAGGTACATACTTTAGTACTGTTACTCTCCATACTTAAGTACATCTGAAGGTACATACTTTAGTACTGTTACTCTCCATACTTAAGTACATCTGAAGGTACATACTTTAGTACTGTTACTCTCCATACTTCAGTACATCTGAAGGTACATACTTTAGTACTGTTACTCTCCATACTTCAGTACATCTGAAGATACATACTTTAGTACTGTTACTCTCCATACTTCAGTACATCTGAAGGTAAATACTTTAGTACTGTTACTCTCCATACTTCAGTACATCTGAAGGTAAATACTTTAGTACTGTTACTCTCCATACTTCAGTACATCTGAAGGTAAATAATTTAGTACTGTTACTCTCCATACTTCAGTACATCTGAAGGTACATACTTTAGTACTGTTACTCTCCATACTTCAGTACATCTGAAGGTACATACTTTAGTACTGTTACTCGCCATACTTCAGTACATCTGAAGGTACATACTTTAGTACTGTTACTCTCCATACATAAGTACATCTGAAGGTACATGCTTTAGTACTGTTACTCTCCATACTTAATACATCTGAAGGTACATGCTTTAGTACTGTTACTCTCCATACTTCAGTACATCTGAAGGTAAATACTTTAGTACTGTTACTCTCCATACTTCAGTACATCTGAAGGTACATACTTTAGTACTGTTACTCTCCATACTCCAGTACATCTGAAGGTAAATACTTTAGTGCTGTTACTCTCCATACTCCAGTACATCTGAAGGTAAATACTTTAGTACTGTTACTCTCCATACTTCAGTACCTCTGAAGGTAAATACTTTAGTACTGTTACTCTCCATACTTCAGTACATCTGAAGGTAAATACTTTAGTACTGTTACTCTCCATGCTTCAGTACTCTTCTTTAACTCAACTACATAGTGTACCTTCTCCACCAAAAGTTATGGCACATTAATATTGTATGTAAAAATTGTTTTTCCCGTGTGTTAAACTCATTTCCTCATCTCGGATGAAAACTTGGAAAAGTGCCATATTCAAGTTTGCCCCCCATAGACAAACAAACCCCACCCAAAACTTGAATGAGTGCTATGCAAACTACAGTGTCCTATTTTTATTTCTGTATGTGCATATAGTCGCATGTATGTAAATATTCAATAACCCAAATCCATCACCGCAGCTGTAATGTCACCAGCCGTAGCCTTTCTTCTTGTTTGGCATGTTTGCTATCTTAGCGTGCCCACGTGCAAAGTCAAGGCTTTCCAATTCAGCTTTTTCAGAAGTCTCTGGAGTGCTCTGACAGAACGACCCCCCCTACACCCAACCCACCCACCCATCCACACACACACACGCACGCTACCCAGACAGACACATGACGTTCATTAACGTGAACCGCGTCCCCGTGCCCTCGCGTGCCGAAATTAGTGTGTTGATTAAAATGGTGCTGATGCGATTATTGGTGTAATGGGGCTAGCCCCCCTCCCGTACCCGAGGCTCACTAACAAAAGGTCATTTAATTAAGCAGGTGATGGCTGAAGATGTAGGGTGTAATTTACAGAGTCCCAGCGACACCCGAGGAGATGCGCGAAGAGGGTCTCGCGGGACTGCAGAAATCTCCCAGCCAAAAATAAGTCAATAAATAAAAAACAGTGACGAAAATGAATGAGGCCGGTTTATGGCTTGGCAAAGCAGAAAGCTGTGAAGCCTTTTAATGCTAATATGCCCGTTTCCTCCAACACAGCCTGAAACTTAGCCAGGCTGAAATGTACCTTGTAGCGTGTAATACCTCCACAAGCACAAAACACAGCTGGGGTTGGATTTGGCATGTACTAGGCAAGTTGATGGATGTAGGCCGCATCAATGTTCAGACACTCTTGCATCAAACAACTGCAGAGTTGGGCCACTGCTGGAAGACCCATGTGACCACCTGCAGATTCAGCTACTTCCTTCACACTATGGTCTTTGGCCATGCCCAAATGCAGTCACTCCTTATAGCCAATCATTAACATCTGCTCTGGAGCCATTTACCACACATGGAATGAGACATTCCCTGCACTGCACCACCTCTTCTCAGTCTATGGATCCCGTCACTCACACCCCGCAGATATTTATAACCCAATTTTACAACCTTGTGCTTGTGCCTGTTTTGGGGCTCACTTGGCGGAAGGCAGGAAACCCCCTGGACAGGTCACCAGTACATCACAAAGCAGACACACACATTCTCACACAGCCAATTTAGTATGTCCAGCTCCACCGACTACATGTCTTTGGACTGTGTGTGAAAGCAGACATGCAAACTCCACACAGAAGGGACTTGGTCATCTGGCTAGGTAATCAAACCAGGAATAGGCCCAAGGCCTAGCAAACCCTAATCTAATTTCAACCAATGCCTTTCCCAATCCTAATCTTACATTGCCCAACCTCTAACATAACCCTAATCTAATCTCAACCCAACCCCTAACACACCCTAATCTAATCTCAACCAAACTCTTAACATACGCTAATCTAATTTCAACATGACTCCTGAAATAACCTAATCTAATCTCAACCCAGCTCCTGACATAACCTAATCTAATCTCAACCCAGCTCCTGACATAACCTAATCTAATCTCAACCCAGCTCCTAACATAACATAGCCCTAATCTAATTTAAAAAGGTGCCTTTCCCAATCCTAATCTTATATTGCCCAACCTCTAACATAACCCTAATCTAATCTCAACCCAACCCCTAACACACCCTAATCTAATCTCAACCAAACTCTATCTATTTTCAACATGACTCCTGAAATAACCTAATCTAATCTCAACCCAGCTCCTGACATAACCTAATCTAATCTCAACCCAGCTCCTAACATAACATAGCCCTAATCTAATTTAAACTGATGCCTTTCCCAATCCTAATCTTATATTGCCCAACCTCTAACATAACCCTAATCTAATCTCAACCCAATCCCTAACACACCCTAATCTAATCTCAACCAAACTCCTAACATACGCTAATCTAATTTCAACCCAACTCCTAACATAACCTAATCTAATCTCAACCCAACTCCTGACATAACCTAATCTAACCTCAACCCAACTCCTGAAATAACCTAATTTAATATCAACCCAACTCCTGAAATAACCTAATCTAATCTCAGCCCAACTCCTAACATAACATAACCCTAATCTAATTTCAACCTATGCCTTTCCCAATCCTAATCTTATATTGCCCAACCTCTAACATAACCCTAATTTAATCTCAACCCAACCCCTAACACACCCTAATCTTATTTTAACCTAACTCCTAACATAACCCTAATCTAATTTCAACCAATGCCTTTCCCAATCCAAATTTTATATTGCCCAAGCTCTAACAAAACACCTAATCTAATCTCAACCCAACTCCTGAAATAACCTAATCTAATCTCAACCCAACTCCTGAAATAACCTAATCTAATCTCAACCCAACTCCTAACAAAACATAACCTAATCTAATCTCAACCCAACTCCTAACAAAACATAACTTAATCTAATCTTAACCCAACTCCTAACAAAACATAACTTAATCTAATCTTAACCCAACTCCTAACAAAACATAACCTAATCTAATCTCAACCCAACTCCTAACAAAACATAACTTAATCTAATCTTAACCCAACTCCTAACAAATGCCAATCCATTCTCAACACAAACCTTAACACAACTCTAATTTAATTTTTACCCTAATCTAATCTCAACTCATTTCCTAACATAACCATGACTAAATCTCAACCCAACCCTAACATAACCCTAATCAAGTTTAATCTCAACACAAACCTTAACATAGCCCTAATCTAACCAGCTCTGTACCCTAATCTACCAGCTCCACACAGAACGGACCTGGTCATCAGGCCAGGGAATCAAACCCCTACTCTCGTATTGCTGTGAACCATAACAGCCATACCCACTGTACCGCTGTCCCACCCAATCCAATCACATTATTTTGAATGCATGAATGAATTTTAGCAGGACAGGATGTTGTTAATAACAAGGTAAGCTATAATAAAATTATGACTAACTTTGTACAGAAACTGAATTTAAACTAATAGCTACATCATCAAAATAAACAGATCAGCAAACCAATCAGAGAACACCTGCGTCCACTCACTGTCCACTCTATTAGACAGTACTACCTTGCTGGTCCACCTTGTAGATGTACAGTTAGAGACGACAGCCCATCTGCTGCTGCACAGTGCAGTGTTGGTCATCCTCTGGTCCTTCATCAGTGGTCACAGGATGCTGCCCACAGGACTCCAGCAGCACTGCTGTGTCTGATCCACTCACACCAGCACCACATCAGAGTCACTGCAGTGCTGAGAATAATCCACCACCCACATAATACCTGCTCTGTGGTGGTCCTGTGGGGCCCTCACAATTGAAGAACAGTGCTTCTATACGGTACACAGAGCTGATGAACTGAACACTGAGACACACGCTTAACGAAACGCTTGGCTGGTGCGAACTGTGGAACCCAAAAAGTGCATAGATGAGCCCCTTATGTAGCGCGTACATCACCTTATAGCTGTAACAGCACCATGTCAGAGGCTTGATTACGACGCTGATCCGAATCTGAGTCTGTGGTGTATATACAGCGAGCGTACGCTGACACAATAGCAGGGCAAACGTTGTTTCAGTCGGAGGGTGGTCCGTGCTAAACAGAGGAAGAGTCAGGAGAATAATATTTACTACAGCGGAGGTGATGGCCTCTGCAGGGGGCGGGGCTACAGAGCACAGGGCCAAGTTCAGGAAATGCTCTCCTTCCTGGTGAACCGGAAACAGGAAACAAGGGGAAATGGGCTGGTTTAATGAACATATGCTTCACACAATTAATGTGCATTCCAGCACATACAGTACTGCTCTGACTCAGAGCTTTTCACAGGCTGTACAAGATGAATAGTAGGAGCACTAAAGGGAGGGATTGGTTCTGAGTGGGCAGTTAGTATCTGGAATTGATAACTCTAACCCTAACCGGTGGGCATCTAATTGGGGAAAAGCAATACTAATACTAATACCACTAATACAGCTCTGGAAAAATGTAAGGGACCACCTGTAACTGATCAGTGTCTCTAGCTGTACAGGTTCTGGGTTTGTGTTGAACCAGAATTCCTCAGTTCTATTTGATTCTCTACACTACTGGAACCATGTCTCCCCAACTCCAGATCAGATATTGTATTAGATCTGTTTATGTAGAAAATCACTAATGACCTCCAGAAGCCTGTGTTTAGAACCATGCTCGCTGTGCGTTTCACCCCAGCCACCGCTCGCCAGTCTCTCTGTAGGTCACTCGAGGTCATCTTACGGTGGGTAAGGGACATTGGAATGAGGTGGCGCTCATCACGGTCAGTAGAGAGTGGGTTTGGCCCTCTGCCAGTCTATAGCTGTGTTGTCCTGTCTGTTTGCTGCTGGACCTTGTTCTTATGAACCAGACCCTCACTGTATCCAGTAAAGCTAGAACCCGACCTTCGGTTCCTCACTAAGAACCTGCTGTACATGTGGAGATGCTGGTTTAAGAAGAAACTGGAGTGCTCTCTTATTATTTTCCAGAGCTGTATAACCATAATCTAATCTCAATGTAACCGCAAATATTTCTCCAATCTACTCTCAACCCAGCCCCTAACATGACCCTAATCTCCTAATCTAATCTCAACCCAACCCCTAACATAACTCTAATCTCCTAATCTACTCTTACCCCAGCCCCTAAAATAACCCTAATCTCCTAATCTAATCCCAACCCAACCCCTAACATAACCCTACTTTAATATCTACTCAACCACAAACATATCCCTAATCTAATCTCAACCCAACCCCTAACATAACCCTAATCTCCTAATCTAATCCCAACCCAACCCCTAACATAACCCTACTTTAATATCTACTCAACCACAAACATATCCCTAATCTAATCTCAACCCAACCCCTAACATAACCCTAATCTCCTAATCTAATCTCAACCCAACCCCTAACATAACCCTAATCTCCTAATCTAATCTCAACCCAACCCCTAACATAACCCTACTTTAATATCTACTCAACCACAAACATATCCCTAATCTAATCTCAACCCAACCCTAATACACATAACCCTAATCTCCTAATCTAATCTCAACCCAACCCCTAACATAACCCTAATCTCCTAATCTAATCTCAACCCAACCCCTAACGTAACCCTAATCTCCTAATCTAATCTCAACCCAACCCCTAACATAACTCTAATCTCCTAATCTAATCTCAACCCAACCCCTAACATAACCCTAATCTCCTAATCTAATCTCAACCCAGCCCTAATATACATAACCCTAATCTCCTAATCTAATCTCAACCCAACCCATAACATAACTCTAATCTCCTAATCTACTCTCAACCCAGCCCTAATACACATAACCCTAATCTCCTAATCTAATCTCAATCCAACCCCTAACATAACTCTAATCTCCTAATCTAATCTCAATCCAACCCCTAACATAACTCTAATCTCCTAATCTAATCTCAACCCAACCCCTAACATAACTCTAATCTCCTAATCGACTCTCAACCCAGCCCTAATACACATAACCCTAATCTCCTAATCTAATCTCAACCCAACCCCTAACATAACCCTAATCTCCTAATCTAATCTCAACCCAACCCCTAACATAACCCTACCTAATATCTACTCAACCACAAACATATCCCTAATCTAATCTCAACCCAACCCCTAACATACCCCTAATCCAACCCTAATCACAGGGATATAAACCTCTGGAATATGTTCATGTGGAAAAGAATTATGACTGGTTATAAAAACACATCAGTGGGCCCACTTTTAAAGAATGGAATTCCTCTGAGAAAATATCCAGCCACCAGCTTCCTGTGGGCTGAAGGACTAGAAATGGACCAACACTCTGCAGCAACAGATGAGCTACTGTCTCTGATTTTAAATCTGCAAAGTGGACAGTGAGTGGACACACCACAGCTGTGTCTGATTTCATAGCACACACACTAACGCACCACCACATCATTGTCACTGCAGTGTATGAGAATGACCTACCACCCACATACTACCTGCTCTGTGTAGTCATGTGGGGGTCCTGACCATTGAAGAACAGGGTGAAAGGGGATTAGCAGAGTATGCAGAGAAGCAGATGAACTACAGTCTGTAAGCCCCTGTATGGTAATCGGAGCTGATAATACGGACAACGGCCATAGATATGTAAGTAGTGGCCAGTTGCTGTGTTGTAAGATCCCTGGACAAAAAAATAGCCACCCTGCTTGTTTAAGGTGGTAGTAGCTTCAGGCTCCTGCAGATGGTGCTGCATGAGTTTGACGGGGCTATAAATCCCTGTGGCTGTACAATGGAATCGCACAGATTGAGAGGAGGTGCTACAGTGCAGGGAATGTCTCGTTCCATGTGTGGAAAATGTCTCCAGAGCAGATGTTAATGATTGGCTAAATGGAGTGACTGAGCATTTGGGCGTGGCCAAAGACTATAGTGTGAAGGAAGTAGCTGAATCTGCAGGTGTATGGAAGCGTACGGTCATACAGGTCTACCAGTGGTCAAAATCCCAGTCTACAGGAAACTCTCTTCGGAATTGGGCCAGGGAAGGCATCCACCAAATCTGGCCCAACTGCGCAGTTCTTTGATACAAGAGTGTCTGAACATCGATGTGGCTACATCGAGAAACTTGTCCAATCTATGCCACATCCAATCACAGCTGGTATCCGTGCTCTCGGAGGTATTACACGCTATCAGGTACGCTTCAAGTAGGGAGATGCGTTTCAGATTTAGGAGCCCAGAGGGAAGTGTGAAAACGTTCCCAGGATATATACGGTATCCTGCTGGAGAAGAAACAACGTGAAGCCGTGTTGTCCATTGTGACCACTTTCCAAGAATAGCAGGAAGGAAACTCAAGTGCAGCTGTGTAGAGAGAGACCTGCTGCTATGTCTAAACGCTGAACTAATGTTTCAGTCACTGAAGCATCCAGCAGGAAACAGACACGAGAAGGAAAAATAACAGGCGTGTTCTCTAAATACTCCGCGAAGAATTATGGAAAGGGATCTCCTCAAACACGCCCTAAAAATAGCCGTCTATGTTAGCACGGTCGTGATTTCAGGCATCGGGACCCAAGCTCCTGTGCCCATCCAACCTACACCCACCTCAGGTGCTCTGCAACACACAATAAAAACCCCATCCAGCAGCAGATTAACCTGCAGCTTAATTAGCTTAGCAACTTAGTGCACAGCTCTGCCTGTTTAGCCTAGCAGCCCCGAGAGGCAGCTTAGCGGAGCAGAGTTTGCCAACTGGACCTGAGACCTGCAAATGCGGCCTGCTAATTTCTATTATTAAGGAGAATAGGAGTGGATTACATTGGCAGGCGAGCACGAAATGCGAGGTTGGCGCATTTGTGTGAAAAGACAGTTTCTCCAAAAGGTGCTTAAATGCAGATTTAGCCGCATTTGAATTTCAATGGATGTCATGCGGGCTCTTAGTTTATTACCCACAATACATAGTGGCTGGAAAAGGTATATTGTACCGGCATTGTGGTCACACAAACCGTGTGGACAAAAACACAATGGAGTAGTCAAGGTCAAAATCCACACACGTGTACATATGCGGGGATTTGCTCTGTCAAGTAGGGCCAATCAGTGTTGGGGGCATATGTCTGTATTTTGGCCCAACACATTGTCAGTATATCGTCACTGTCCAAAGAAAAACCAGGTATCTCCAAAATGGCAATTTTACAGGAGAGGTCAAAAACCTAATTTAGTTTGAATGGAAGTCAATGGAACCAGACGTTTTTCCAAGCAGTTTGGGGCCATTTCTGTTGGTCAGTTCTTCATGGAATTTCCACACAGTGTAAACAGCAGCTCGTTTCATCAAACGGGGCAAAATGTAAAAAATGGAGATACATTTTTTTTTCTGGACAGCAACGATATGTATGTATAGAAGCCTGTTCTGTTCCACTTCCACACTTATTGTGTGTGCATCAGAACTTTGACCTCATGCCCTAAAAAAGCCAGTGAGGTCAAGTCAAGTTTCATTCATATAGCAGCTATTTCAGCAGATATGGTCACAATGCAGCTTTACTCAAAATCTGGTTCAAAAGCTGCACCCAGAAGGAATCAGCCGACTGGAATGAAACTTGGTAGGTAGGTTTGACATTGTGAGACATGCAATCGATTCAAGTTTCACACTCGGCCCTGCTTGTGACATAAGCAAAGACGAGCCTTATCGTTTTAGCTGACTGACTCAACACTCATGATTGCGTGAGACACTCAGTGATGAGTAATGTCCTCCATGAGTCCTCCTGTTAGCACCATTGACAGACGACTGCACGACAGACCGCTACAACGACTGCCCTTAACACCAAAGACTGCCCAAACGCCACCAAAGACTGCAATGCTGTCGTGCCAGACTGTCATGGAGTGACTCAGAATGGCAGTGGGTCATCTTCAGTGACGAGTCCTGCTTTTGCTGCAAGCTGCATGGGATGGATTATCACAGGACACCATTAAGAACCTCTACAACTCCATACTGGGATGTCTGGTATGTTAGTTTGGCAAACTTGCTGGCCTGACGCCATACTGAGAGACTTCTGTATGTGTCGCTCAATAAATATTTCCCATATCAGTCTAAATGTATCACGTATTGTTCCTGGTAACCTTTATCTTCCTTGCCAACAGCACTGCAACCCCACACCTCCTTCTGGGTGCAGCTGCTCTTTTGATGATGATGAGTGTGTATATATTAAACAGTCTGTGATCAGACAAGGTTGTAGCTTCAACAGTGATCACCGATCACTCTCAAAGTAACAGTCAGTCCTTCCGGAGTAACAGTGAGGAACAGGTCTGAAAACCGCAGGCCTGCAGTGATGATCTGTGAAGGACTGAGTGTGTTATGAGGCAGGGGATGTCGGTGATTACATAAGCAGGACCATTAAGCCATTATTACAACAATGTAAGTCATTACTTCAACAATGTTAATCATTATTTCAAGACACTAAGTCAATATTTTGACTTGTTGGTACATGGCTAAATAACAACCTCTACCTGGCAGGAGTGGCTTTGCTACTGAGGGCCTGGAAATCGGTGTTAACACTCAACAAACATTATCACAGATGACAGTATTACAGGGTCCTCTGTGGTTGAATACATATTCACTATAGAACAGAAGCAAGAGGATTATGGATAGTAAGACATTCCCTTCTGTAAATTCTGCTCCATAGATTACAGTCTGGAACGTCGGACTGCGGGTAATTGTGAACATGTAAGGGTCCGCGGTGGCGCCGTTCTAGCGGAACTACAGCCCGGAACTCCAAGCCCCAGAATGCCCCGGGCTGATCAAGCCAACGAGCAGCACCTGAGGCGGCAGCCATAAAAACCCCACCACACAAACACCTCCGCTGCACCTTTGTAGAGGGGTAGCTGGTACGGTACAAGAGAAAGGAGAAAAGGAGAAAAGGAGAAAAGGAGAAAGCAGAAAGCTAAGCTAAAGAAAAGGAAAAGAGAAAAGTAACAAGTGTAGAGAGCGTGGGTCACTCTCCACACAAAGATCCACAAGTCCCCTTTCTGTTAAACCCTCTTCTGTTTGTTGTGATTTTTATCAACTTCTCCTTTTGTTTTGAGAACGCAATCCTGGCGTCTCGTTTGTTTGTTTTTCCCGCTATTTCTCCCTCTCCTTCACAAAACCCCTCCTGACTTACCTCACGCCTAAACCAGAATTCCAAAACACGTTCCCAAAACACTTCACACATAGTTTCACGTGCTTCCACATCCAGGAAGTCCGTTTGCTTGCAATTTAACATTTACTTCCCGGCAAAAGGATTCCTGCCCTGCGCTTGTGTCCACACCCCTAAACCGCGCCGTGACAGAACAAGGTCCTTCAGAAGCCTTGCAAATTAATTTTTCTCTACTTTTGCTAATGGGCAGTGGGTCACCTCGTTTCCCCAGCCAGGGTTCTTTCTGTGTGGAGTTCACATGTCCTCCCACAGTCCAAAGGCATGCAGTCAGGCTAAATGGAGATGCTAAATTGCCCCCTAGATGTGAGTGTCCATGTGTATGTCTGCCCTACGATGGACTCATGGCCTGTCTATGGTGTTTCCTCACTTCTGCCTAATGAGCACCAGGACAGGCTCCAGTACCCTACAGAACCCAGAAGTATAAGCGGCTTAGAAGATGAATGAACAGATTTTGCTACTTTTGATACTTTCTGTCATTTTGTGAGTACATAGTAACTATAGTAGTAGTAGCACGTCTTCCTTTACAGATCCAGCTGAAGACATGAGACTCGGTGAGTTCACAGAGGCAGGTAGCTAACAGACCCAATAGCCAGATATTCAGTAAGTAGTGAAGTCCACCATGAACCATCTGGCACCATTGGTAGACAGCTGTACATTGCAGGACTACATGCATGCAGACCATTGCAATGACTAGGGTTGCCACCCGTCCAGTAAAATACAGAATCCTCCTTTATTTGGCAATTAAACGTTGTTTTAATTTGTCCTGTATTTCTGCACTTAGGGCAACTGCATGTGGGCAACTGCATGTGGGCAACTGCATGTGGGCAACTGCATATGGGTAACACCCATTGGCAGCTGTAGGTCTTTTGAAGGAGGAACAGAAATTCAAATAAGAGGCCCATATCAGAGATGATTCATCAGTGAATGAAGTAGCGAATTAGCTCCGCCCACAAAAGTGCTCAACCCATGAGGCCATCGTGTGAAGATGACAGAACACACTGGTCAGGACAGCCTATATACCAGTAATTGAGATGCAGCCATGTCCGGACAAATACCTCCTGATTGCAATTTCAGCCTACAGTTTGCTGGTGGACCTCATCCGCCACTTCCAAACCAAGTCCATTATGACCTCAGTATCGAGCCGGTGATTAACAGGCGAGCAGTCGATTCCACAGCACCGAGTAAGAGTCCTCAGAGCGATCGGAGAGCAGCGAGCAGGATATCTTCCAGGTGCAGGCGCATCAGCGTTCGATCCAAGTGTGCCGGTGTTTACTGAACTGCCAAAGGTCAAGGCTCAGCAGGGTTAGAGGTTACTCAGGGGTCACCTGCTCTGAGAGCTTTAGGCAAATCTTCTTAGCGTGTCCGGACAGCTTTAATTCGATAAGAGAGCCAATTACAGTGGAGGGTGAAGAGCGCTAAACAATACACTCTCGAAAAACTTATCTCCCAGTGACAGTAGCTCAAGGGTTAGTCAAGAGGTGGAGCCCTTAACCTTTATTTTTGGCCTGCTGCTCCTTCCTGCACACAAAGCCCCCCCTCCCAACACTGCACACTCACGCTTCCTGTCCACCCTCTTTTTTACTGCATGTTTCTCGTCTAGTTTCCTTAAGGAACACTTAAGTTCCTTTAGTGTCTGAGGGATTTGGTCCCATTCAATGTATGCCACTGGTAGACCATAAAACATTTTGGTCCTATTGTGTTTTTTTGCTGGCCGATGGGAAAACCAACAACTAATACCACCAGCTGAGAACTGTCCCCTACTGAGAAATCAGTAGTGATTCTGCCGCTGAAATTAGGCTTGAAATCTTCAAACGTGTTGACTAGCCAAACAAAGGAGAGCTTCAGAAGGGCTCCGCACTGATACACATAAATGGCTGTTACTAGGGCAGGGTGATATAACAGTAAAAAGATATACAAGGGTAATTATGGTTGCCCATGGCTTTGCTAAGCATAAATACACTCATCATCAAAAGAATAGTTTCACCCAGAAGGAGGTGTGGGGTTGCAGTGCTGTTGGGAAGGAAGATAAAGGTCACCAGGAACAATAAATGATACATTTACACTGATATGGGTAATATTTATTGAGCTACACATACAGAAGTCTCTCAGTATGGCGTCGGGCCACCATGTTTGCTAACGCCACATGCCAGACCTCCTGGCATGGAGTTGTAGAGGTTCCTAATGGTGTCCTGTGATAATCCATCCCATGCATCTTGAATATTCTCACACAGTTCCTGCAGATGGTGCGGTAGGGTTGGAGGTGGAGTGACACCAGGTCTTCTGGGCTTTCGTCTTGGTGCTGACCACGGTGTCTCCACACACGGATTCATTGGTCGTCTCCACCAAAACCAAAGCGTGACTCTTCACTGATGTTGACCCACTGCCGTTCTGAGTCACTCCATGACAGTCTGGCACGACACCACTGCAGTCTGTGGTTACATTGATGTGGTATTAAGGACAGGCGTCATAACTCTGCATGCATGTACAGGGGTTGGACAATGAAACTGAAACACCTGTCATTTTAGTGTGGGAGGTCTCATGGCTAAATTGGACCAGCCTGGTGGCCAATCTTCATTAATTGCACATTGCACCAGTAAGAGCAGAGTGTGAAGGTTCAGTTAGCAGGTAAGAGCACAGTTCTGCTCAAAATACTGCAATGCACACAGCATTATGGGTGACATACCAGAGTTCAAAAGAGGACAAACTGTTGGTGCACGTCTTGCTGGCGCATCTGTGACCAAGACAGCAAGTCTTTGTGATGTATCAAGAGCCACGGTATCCAGGGTAATGTCAGCATACCACCAAGAAGGACGAACCTCCACCAGCATCACGTAGTGACCTGGCCACTATCCTGCAAGAAGAATGGCTTAAACTCCCTCTGACCACTGTGCAGGACGCAGTATATGTCATTCCCAAGACGAACTGATGCTGTATTGGCTGTATTGGCCCTACACCATACTAATAAATGACTGTGGTCTAAAACCAGGTGTTTCAGTTTCATTGTCCAACCCCTGTAGTCCTGCGTGGTGCTGACAATGGTCCTGGCACTCACAGGATGACTCATGGAGGGCATCACTGCTTAACGAAGGTCTGCAATCGTGGCTGTTGGGTCAGTCAGGTACAGCGATAATGTCCATCCTAATATCAACATGCAATTTCAGTTATAACTGTTTAATAAGGTTCCAGCATTGCTTTATAAATGAGCTGTCCCGGGTTTTTGCAATTGTTATGAGGTCCCTATGTAGGTATTCTTCTTAAGGACTTCTACGGCAACACAACATCATTCATACCTTATAAGCCATCTTATATCAGCATTAAAATTATGACATAAGCTCCTATTAATATACACAAATGGCTTCATAAATGGTTTATGCAATGCCTATGCATGCATTTCGTAGGTAGCCTTCTTGGATATACATTGAAATATAGGTTCTGCTCAGATCACGAGGCTCTTTCATGTGTGTAGCTCAAACGACAGACCTCATTGACCCTCCTCATGTCTTTCTATACCCCTAATAGAGCAGTACCGATTGTATCAGAACAGTTTGACTAACCCGGATGAAATCCTCTATCCCGATCCCATTTCTGGCGCTGCTGACTAGCCACACTAGCGAGACGCGAGTAGTCAATAGCGGTGCTCGTATCGCTATCTCCTGATTGCCGGGACACGTTCCTGTCACTGGGCGTCTTTATCAGACGGTAGCTGGAGTGTCGCCCCTTAAATTATTCAGGGTAAACACATGCACTTCTGAAGAGCTTCGAGAAGGCTTATCTCAAAGCCCAGCCTCTTGTTTCTCTCGCCTCTCCATCTCTCCGTCCCCACCATCGCGGCATGGGCTCCGTCATTCCGTGCAGTGGCTGTCATTCCACATGCTCAGATCATTGCAGCTTTATCTCCAAAGCTGCTGATGGACCTTATCGTCGGCTCAGTTGCCGATAAATGTTCCTTTTAAATAGCGCAAAGAGGATGCGGTGCGTTGGGCCAACGTATATGACCTAGATTTAAAAGTATGGCTGTATGAAATGTTCCTCCTTCTCCGGATGCCTGCTTACTCCTATTCCAGGGGACTTCTGTCTTGTGAAGGTGGTGGGAGCTATTTTTAAGGGAAGCCATATTTTCTGTTCAGGGGACAAGCCGTACATCCTGTTCAAAGAGCTTTATCATCATCTCATAATTTATCTCTACATACGTTAGGTATAAAAGCTCTTTTTGAAGTATCAGCTTATGGATAGAACTGATAGAGCTTCTCATAACTATTACATCTACTGTAATTAGCTGACGCTCTTATCCAGAGCGACTTACAATGTTAATCATATTACAGGCAGGCCAGTGTAGTGTTAGGAGTCTTGCCCAAGGACTCTTATTGGTGTAGCACAGCATAGTCACCCCGACCAGGATTCGAACCCCAGTCTCCCATGTGAGGTGGTGGCTCCCTGACGGGTAGTGGTGTATCTGCTGAGCTACACCAACCAACTATTAATAAACTTGATCCCATTTATTATGCAGTGCACATTTACATCCAGTAGCAGTCACGGTGAAACATCTAACCACACAGTTACCAACATTGAACCAACCAGATCTAGCCATGTTAGCTTCCTAGCAGTTGTCATGCCTGCTGGTTCTCCTCTCACCTCCGATCTCCTGGACTCCATTTCCCATGATCCACCACCCGATGTCACGTGTTCACCCTTACCCAATCACACCCCGTTGCCTCGGCCTGGATCTCCAGAATACTGATTGGACCAGCTGTTGTTAATTTATCCGTTTGCTTAAGTACTTCCCTCTCGCGCTGGCCCATTACGAAGTATTGCCATTCTATTGCATACTGAGCGTTCTCTCTCTTTGTCTGACTTTGTTACTCTGGCTTTGACTCTGTTTTGATTCTCTGGTTTACGCTCCTTGTTTATTCCCTTTGGTGCCTCTGCCTGGTCTGATTGTCTGTTTGGTTGGACCCTTGCCTGTTTATTGATTATGATTCAGTTCTGCCCTTGATTGTATTTCCTGTTCTTGGTGTTGTTGTGTCACAGTACAACTAAAATTTAATAAACTGTGCCTTGCTTTTAGTTCAGCGCACGTCACAATCTGTTTGTCCAACGCCACAGCAGTGAGAAAGGATGATGGGTTTAGAAAGCAGCCCATGGATTGGGGGTGCAAGGCTGGTTTGTACTTGGCATGACATTTTTTCCCAGCAGTTCTGGGTCATTTCTGTTGGTTCATTTATCACGAAATTCATACACAGTGTAAACAGCAGCTGCTGTGTTCAAATGATGCTTAAAAGTTAAAATAAACAAAAGTTGGGATACGCTATATAGCCAAAAGTATTTGGTTGTCTGCTTTCAAACACTTCTGGACTTGAGTGACATCCCATTCTTAATCCATAGGGTTTAATATGGTGTCGCTCCACCCTTTACAGATATAACAGCTTCAACTCTTCTGGGAAGGCTTTCCACAAGGTTTAGGAATGTGTTCATGGGAATTTTTGACCGTTACTCCAGAAGCACATTTGTGAGATCAGACACTGATGTTGGACGAGAAGGCCTGGCTCGCAGTCTCTACTCTAATTCATCCCAAAGGTCTTCTATTGGGTTGAGGCCAGGACACCATGCGGGCCAGTCAAGTGCTTCCACACCAAACTCGCTTGCCCATGTCTGTATGGAGCTTGCTTTGTGCACTGGAGTCATGGAACAGTTGGAACAGGAAGGGGCCGTACCCAAACTGTTCCTACCGAGTTGGGAGCAGGAAATTGGGAGCAGAGTCTCTTGGTATGTGAAGCATTAAGAGTTCCTCTCACTGGAACTAAGGGGCCGAGCCCAACTCCTGAACAACAACAACCCCACACCATAATCCCCCCTCCACCAAACTTTACACTCGGCCCAATGCAGTCAGACAAGTACTGTTCTCCTGGCAACCGCCAAACCCAGACTCATCCAATGGATTGCCAGATGGAGAAGCGTGGTTGGTCACGCCAGAGAACACTTCTCCACTGCTCTCAAGTCCAGTGGCGGCGCTTTACACCACTCCATTCAACATTCTGCATTGTGCTTGTTGATGTAAGGCTTCAATGTAGCTGCTCAGCCATGGAAACCCATCCCATTAAGCTCGCTACACACCGTTCTTGATCTTATCTAAAGGCCACATGAAGTTTGGAGGTCTGTAGTGACTGACTCTACAGAAAGTTGGTGACCTCTGTGCACTATGACCCTCAGCATGCGCCCTCATTTTACATGGTCTACCACTTGGCTGAGTTGCTGTCATTCCCATTCACTTCCACTTTGTTATAGTCCCACTGACAGTGAACTGTGGAATATTTAGTAGTGAGGAAAACATCAAATCAAATCACTTTGTCACATCACATTTTCACAGGTGTGAAGGTGAGTGAAAAACTTAGGTGCCTAGTCCCTTACAGTACTTCAATACAAACATATACATGAGACAATAAATATATACAATACTAAGCACTAAACTCTCTGTTTACACTAATTTTACAGTTATGAATAAAAGTTATGAATAAAAAATATGATATGCAGATGTACACATTACCATAGAGCACTGTGGTAAGGCTCAGCAGGTGAGAGATGCAGGGTATATACAGGGCATAGAATAGTATATGTATATACATACACTACAGATATACAGTGTGGATGGAAGATAACAGTAGGTCAGTCTATATGTGTAGTATTAATATGCTAATGTTGAGTGTAGAGTGATGATTGTCCATCATCATCGTTTAGATGGTTTTGGTGAAATGTGCTGAACCAGGTCCATATACCGGTGCGTCAGCACTACTGGCTGTTCAGTAGCCTGACGACTCGGGGGAAGAGTCTTGGAGGTGGCTGGTTCTGGACTTTATACTTCGGAACCTCGGCAGCTGTGAGAACAGACAGTGGCTTGGGTGGGTGGAGTCCTTTAGAATCTTCCTGGTTAGAATCTCCACGGTAACACGCTAGCATTCACTGAGCTCCTGACAGAGACCCGTTCTCCCCAAACTCGCTAATGTGTGTAGAAGCAGTGATTTACAGACTTTAAGACAAATTGACTTTTTAAATAATGGGATTCAGTTACTTTACCAGTATTCCCTTTCGACAGATGTGGAACAAATTCTGTTCTGGTTTCTGGGCACATAATTTCAAACCATACGGTGCATTTCCACCAAATCTCAATACATTTGGAATCTGAAAAGTTTGAGCCCAGCTAGAACCAAAGAGCAGTGGGTTCTTCAACACGAAGCAGGACAACACCTATGGGTGTGTCAGTTGTATAGGAAAGAGAAGGCAACAATGGGGGGTGGGGATTACCAAAGAGCATGCAGTGGTGTACTAAAGACCTCTATGGTAGTTATCATACTTGCTTTTGGGATAAATATCCACTGACGTTCCTTGATTCCAATAAACACTGGTGCAAACGCAGACGGATTCCCTGACTAGCACCATGGTCCTATGAAACATAAACGTAACCAGATGTAGAGGTCCAGGGTTCTTATTGCATGAAAAAGGCCAAATGTGGCCCAAGGATAAAATCTCATGTAGCTAGACTACTGTACTTTCAGGGGGAAGCCAGCTAGACACCACCCCTAACCCTCCAATAGGGCCAATCACCTGCTTGGTCTATGCATAACTCTTTTGAATCTTTGGAATTCTATGCAGCATCTGCTTTGGAAAGTCCGGAATTCAGCTTTTCCGTCCAGAGTGATTTTCCTTTCGAGAGGAATCTGTACACCTGCGGTTGGCTCCAAAACGAGCGAGCCCGTTAATTCCTCTCCGTGTCAGGTTTCAAATGTTAGGCCGGCCTTTGAAGATGAAACTTGAAAGGAACTGATTCCCACCTCCCCCCTTTGCACTCGTAAGTAAACATACCCTGCAAATACTTGCACAAGGCGAGAACCTTTGCGAGACTTTGGTTTTCACGCTCGCTGAATAATAGAAAACACAAAAAAGGACGGGTTTTGTGCGGAATCGCAGAGCGGGGCCTGCACATGTGTAGCTCAAGGCTCGCTTTCTTTCAGAAGGCAGGCTGCTAGGCTGTGCAAGTGGCTGATTCGAAAGTTCTGGGAGGAACAAAGTCCCTTTGTCTTCCATTCAGCATCGTCTCCAGCCTCACGGCAAGAAAAGGCGTGAAGGAAAAAAGGAGGGAGAGAGCAGAAGAGAGAGAGGCAGCCTGTCTTGTCTTTCATCCTGTGTTTTTCCTCTGTGTTATCAGGCCCGAGAGGGGAGAGGAAAAGGAAGCCCAGAGTGACACACACACATACAAACACTCTCAATGGCGGTGACGAACTCTGGTGTTTCCTTTTACTCAAGGTCTTTGTGCATTGTTCTGACCACAGGTGTGGATTGGAGGGCATGAGTTGTAGTTCTGTTCTTCGCACCAACTGGCAGCAGTAAAAACACGTGGGTGCCACACACGGCGAGCGCTTCGCCAGCTCTGCAGCATTTCCTTTTATAGACAGAAGGCTGTCCTCTGAATTTTGTTTGACTGAAGCATTTATGGTTCTCTAATATGGAGGCTCAGCTAGAGCTCTTTTGTTGCTTACTTAGTTCACCATGAAGCAAAACAAGCTTTTAACACTCTGTCCATCTGCACTCCATCCCATGCAGCTTGAATGTTCTCATACAGTTCCTGTGCAGTAGGGGTGGAGGTGGAGTGACACCAGGCCTTCTGGACATGTGAAGCGTGAGAACAAACCTTTCATGTCCACACACGGTTGCATTGGTCGTCAATGGAATCACTTGACTTGCAGACTGATGGAATACCGTGGGTGTGGTGAACGCTGGGAGAACATTACATACTGGAGTGTATAGTACCAATAGTAAAGTATGGTGGAGGTGGGGTATTGGTCTGGGGCTGTTATTCAGGGTTTGGCCTCCTTAGTTACTCAACAAGGTGATGCCAATGCTATTAATTAATTAAGGTAATTAACACACCTTGTGTGTTGAAGGTGGTAGTAACTTCAGGCTCCTGCAGATGGCGCTTTGAGATGAGGTGCTACAGTGTAGGGAATGTCTCGTTCCATGTGGACAGTGACTCCAAAGCAGATGTTAATGATTGGCTAAAAGAAGTGACTGCATTTGGGCGTGGCCAAAGACCATAGTGTAAAGGAAGTAGCTGAATCTGCAGGTGTATGGAAGGTCATTGGGGTCTACCAGTGGCTAAAATCCCAGTCTACAGGGAATTCTCCTTGGAATTTTGTGCCAGGGAAGGCCTCCAGCAAATCTGGCCCAAATGCCCAGTCCTTTGATGCACGAGTGTCTGAACATTGATGTAGCCTACATCCGGAAACTTGCCCAGTCCATGCCAAATCCAATCTCAGCTGTTGGTGCTCGTGGGGGTATTGTATGCTATTAGGTCCATTTCAGTCACAGTCAGAGCTTCCATCTTTGTGGCAGCAGTTTGGGGGGAGACACTTTCCTGTTCATTCAGCCAAGAAATGAAACCTGGAGAAAGACAATGACCCCAAACATACAATCAAAATGGCTCGAGGCTGGTGTCTCAAACAGGTGAAGCACTAAAGTAATGTACATTTCTGTACATTAAATCCAGGGCTGTTTTCAACATGAGAGCATGGGAGGAACACGGAAGTGGATTTAGGAATGACCTTGTATAGTAGAGTCAATAAACTGCTTAGCCTGGGAAAACCCATTCCACCATATAATTAGTGATGCTAAAGGATTTTTGTGCGTCAGTGGGGAAACTGGAGGCACAACTTCTGCTCACAACTCATTACGAAGGAGCAAACAAGCAAGCTACAGGGAGCTAATCTTGCTTGAACTGCAGCTAGGAGAATGAAGCTCTGACTGGTCAAACAAAGTTTGACTGCATCGCAGAAAACAAAGAGAAAGAAATGACAAGCATCTACACCACAGAAAACCAAGCTAACTCCATTTCACACGGTGTCACGATGTAGCTACAACTTCAACAGCTGCATTTTAATGATGGCCAAATGTCACAACATTGAAGTGAATTTACACACAAAGAACTACTCAGACAGCTGTCATTACTACCGCAGTCGAGTCACATTATTATGACCACCTGCTAATATCTAGAGTAACTGCCGTGTGCAGCACAAACAGCAGATAGACAGGCTGGGAGTGACTCAGTAAGCTCCTGGTAGGTTGTCACAGGTATCTGGAGCCTGCAATGCAGCTGTACAGTACAGCTGCTGGGGGCTCCATAAGGGAGGATCCATAGAGTGAACATGACAATAGAGGTGGTCCCACTGGTGCTCAATTGGATTCAAGCCTGAGGAATTAGAGGTCTTGGCCAAGCTCTTGCAACCAATGCTGGAGACTTCTAGCCATGTCATATGTTCTCTTGCTGGAAGGTCCCATCCGTCCCAAGCAAGACAATCAGTATGTCTGAGTGTATGTGATCTGCAAGGATGGATTCATAGCCGAATCAGTTAAGAGTGCCTTTCACATTGACAAGTGGGTCCAGAGAATCCCACGGTCACAACTTGTTGGCTTGATGACTGACCTTACTGACCTGAACACTACATCAGCATCACTGCAGTGGTGTAACTCAGAATGGCAGCGGGTCATCTTCAGTGATGAGTCCCGCTTTAGTCTTGGTGGAGACGACCAACGAATCCGTGTGTGGAGGCACCGTGGTCAGCATCAAGACGAACGGTTTGTTGTCACACGCCCAGAAGGTCTGGTGTCATTTCATTTCCACCCCTACCGCACCATCTGCATGAACTGTGTGAGAATACTCCAGCTGCATGGAAGGGATTATCACAGGGCACCATTAGTAACCTCTACAACTCCATGCTGAGATGTCTGACATACTGTAAGACACAACTTCTGTATGTGTAGCTCAATAAATATTACCCATATCAGTCTAAATGTATCATCATTTTATTGTTCCTGGTCACCTTTATCTTCCTTCCCAACAGCACTGTGATACCACACTTCCTACTGGGTGCAGCTATTGTTTGGATAATGAGTGTATTTTTATTGTTATTCTCAAACATACTGGACCTTCACAGAGGATCCTGAAGGCCCTGATAGCTGGCCCAAACTACTACAGGGGAGCAGAAGGGAGCAGCTCCCTAGGCCTTCAGAAAAGGCCTTAAACACCAGATTAACTTCTGACAATGTTTTGACTTATAATGGGTGGAACCGAGTCTTATGGAAGTTGAAGGTACATCAAAAACTATGAATACAAGCTGTAACTCCTACACAGAGGACAGCATTCACCACCCGGCCCCTTCATCCAGTACACCTCCTTGTATCTGCATTCTTTGTACGTTTCATCAGCCCTTCATACCCAGCTATCACTGCATCTTGAGATAGCTTAAGACCCGTCTGAAGACACACTTATGAAGACATCTTGAGGCATATCTTAGGAAACAATGACATGTCTTAAAGGCGTGTCTATAGATACAGTCTTCAGATGTCTTGATAATGGTACCCCATGTAATATGGCCATGTAATCAAAAATAATAAAGTAGAAAAAAAAAAAAAAAATATATATATATATATATATATATATATATATATATATATATATATATATATATATATATAAATACTGAATAAGCTTTTGGTGTGAGTGGAGAGTGGATCAGACACTACAGTGATATTGAAGACCTCAGTGTCACCGCTGGACTGAGAATCATCCACCAACCAAAACTGTCAATTCAACAGCGTCCTGTATGCAGCGTCCTGTGGGCACTGTCCTGTGGGCACTGTCCTGTGGGCAGCGTCCTGTGGGGAGCGTCCTGTGACCACTGATGAAGGACTGGAGGATGAACAACACTGCACTGTGCAGCAGCAGACGAGGTTTCGTCTCTGACTGTACATCTACAAGGTGGACCAGCAAGGTCTGAGGCAGGGTGTCATGTGCATTGCTGTTAGCTTAGTGCTAACATACTATTTGAATCCCATAGCACCCGCTAGCGAAATTAGCATTGCCATCATTTTTTTTTTTTTCAAAATTTTGACATTTACAGCCTGAACTGAAGGCCTAGCTGTACTCACTACTTAAGGGTGTAGCATTGGAAGACTATGTCAAACCAGAAATGTAAGAGCAATGAGATAGCAATACGAAGATGAGTGCCCTGCAGAAAGAGCTGCTGCATCCGCATTCCAGCAACAAGCACCACAGGAAATCTCCCACAGCGACAGGAGCGCATTATGTGGATGAAGGAAATGGGAAGCATCCAGCAGGGATGCAGACAAATGTAGGCCCAATACGCCCAGACAGACGCCCCTGGAGTGGCCTCCGAGAGGCTTTCGTATGTTATCACACGGCTGCGGAACGCCGAAGAGTCACCATGACAGACCATCAACTCTGACCGCCAGCGCTTTTATGACAGTTGGCCTGGTTTCTACACACATACACGTACCCACACCCACTTTACCCAGCTGCACTTCCTAGAGCCCCGTTAAGACCTCAGATGACTCTGCACTGACTAACACGTCCCATTCACCGCTACTGCGAACAAGACAATGTTAGGATCTGCATAGGCCTATAGGCAAAACAATAGGAAAACTGGGATCTCATTGAGGAAATCGCACAAGGGCAGAGGACGGAACAGACGAAGACAAAATGATTCTGTTATCTAATCGCCAGCGCAGCTGACACACTGACTGCTTCACTACCAGCATGAGACTCCAGACACTGCAGAGTGGAGAGTTCAATGCGATGGCAGACCATAATCAGGTTTTCCATTGTTACCTAACGAGTGAGGACTCCAAATAACTAAACAGTCCAGGGCTCTAAAAATAGCACCAGTATATCAGTAATGTGTGTCCTGGCCGGGCTGAGTCATTCCAGCGAGGAGTGATTACTGTCATTACTGTAACCCACATAACGCGTCTCTTTTGGTTGCAACCCCCGAGGCCTTCTAGGCCTTCTGTGACGGCTGCGGTTCTTAATTATTTTATTTTAATTTAATATAATCAGCATCTTTGATGCATTCTAACCGTGCAGGCATTAGAGTAATACTCTCATTTCAAGGAGATTAAATTGTTGATATTTCATCGTAACAGCTCGCTCTTTCAGAAGCTCCACCTCCAAATTCATGGCATTGCCAGAGGGCTAGCAAACCAACCAACACATTACACTCACTGAGTTACTGTACACTAACACGCTACTTACAGTACACTAACGCATTACACTTACTGAGTTACTGTACACCAACACACTACTTATAGTACACTAACACATTACACTTACTGAGTTACTGTACACCAACACACTACTTACAGTACACTAACACATTACACTTACTGAGTTGCTGTACACCAACACTCTACTTACAGCACACTAACATATTACACTTACTGAGTTACTGTACACCAACACACTACTTACAGCACACTAACGCATTACACTTACTGAGTTACTATACACCAACACACTACTTATAGTACACTAACATATTACACTTACTGAGTTGCTGTACACCAACACTCTACTTACAGCACACTAACATATTACACTTACCGAGTTACTGTACACCAACACGCTACTTACAGCACACTAACACATTACACTTACTGAGTTACTGTACACCAACACACTACTTACAGCACACTAACGCATTACACTTACTGAGTTACTGTACACCAACACGCTACTTACAGCACACTAACACATTACACTTACTGAGTTACTGTACACCAACACGCTACTTACAGTACACTAACACATTACACTTACTGAGTTACTGTACACCAACACGCTACTTACAGTACACTAACGCTTTACACTTACTGAGTTACTGTACACCAACACACTACTTACAGCACACTAATACATTACACTTACTGAGTTACTGTACACCGACACTCTACTTACAGTACACTAACACATTACACTTACTGAGTTACTGTACACCAACACACTACTTACAGTACACTAACGCATTAAACTTACTGAGTTACTGTACACCAACACACTACCCAGGGTACACTAAAGCATTACACTTACTGAGTTACTGCACACCAACACACGACTTACAGTACACTAACACATTACACTTACTGAGTTACTGTACACCGACACTCTACTTACAGTACACTAACACATTACACTTACTGAGTTACTGTACACCAACACACTACTTACAGGACACTAACACATTACACTTACTGAGTTACTGTACACCAACACACTACTTACAGTACACTAACGCATTACACTTACTGAGTTACTGTACACTAACACACTACTTACAGTACACTAACACGTTACACTTACTGAGTTACTGTACACTAACACACTACTTACAGCACACTAACGCGTTACACTTGCTGAGCTACTGTACACCGACACTACTTACAGCACACTAACGCATTACACTTACTGAGTTACTGTACACCAACACACTACTTACAGCACACTAACGCATTACACTTACTGAGTTACTGTACACCAACACACTACTTACAGCACACTAACGCATTACACTTACTGAGTTACTGTACACCAACACACTACTTACAGCACGCTAACGCATTACACTTACCGAGTTACTGTACACCAACACACTACTTACAGCACGCTAACGCATTACACTTACCGAGTTACTGTACACCAACACACTACTTACAGCACGCTAACGCATTACACTTACCGAGTTACTGTACACCAACACACTACTTACAGCACGCTAACGCATTACACTTACCGAGTTACTGTACACCAACACACTACTTACAGCACGCTAACGCATTACACTTACCGAGTTACTGTACACCAACAAACTACTTACAGCACGCTAACGCATTACACTTACCGAGTTACTGTACACCAACACACTACTTACAGCACACTAACACATTACACTTACTGCGTTACTGTACACCAACACACTACTTACAGCACACTAACGCATTACACTTACCGAGTTACTGTACACCAACACACTACTTACAGCACACTAACGCATTACACTTACCGAGTTACTGTACACCAACACACTCCTTACAGCACACTAACGCATTACACTTACCGAGTTACTGTACACTAACACACTACTTACAGTACACTAACGCATTACACTTACCGAGTTACTGTACACCAACACACTACTTACAGTACACTAACGCATTACACTTACTGAGTACTGTACACCAACACACTACTTACAGTACACTAACACATTACACTTAATGAGTTACTGTACACAGACACACTACTTACACACTCAACAGTATGTTAATGTCTGGCCCTTTAGATAAAACATATGGAATTGTAACCGTCCCTTAGCTTTAGCACAATCTAGGAATGCTGTGAAGGCAGGGTTGTGGACCAGAGTTCTAGGTTCTAGGAGTAGTGACTTGTTTAACTAGCTTCAAATGAGGAAAGTTTAAACCTACAAAATCTCTTGAAAAAAAATTACTGCTTGTATTTTGTCATTAACAACATCTGGGCCTTAAATAAAACACAGAAAAGTAAAAGAAAAATAATAATGAAGAGCTGGTACAATGAAATCCTCAAAAATAAAAGTACAGAGTTCACCCTTTGAAAGTTTACCTTGTTTAGTAATTAACCTCTTAATACAAATGTTCTAAATTACTGGCTCACTTATGTAAATTATTATCTATCCTATGTTTGAGTTCTTCCTAATTAGAGGTTTCATTTAGCAGCTTATTAGTTTCACCCAAGTTATGAGTATGCTAATATTTATAATTTATTTTAAATTCCTATTTAAATTTCTTGTATTTTAAGTGAATTAAATTCTATTTTGTTTTCAAGGTTCTCCCTTATTAATATTCAAATGAGTTAACTTGATTTAGTTTCAAACCCCAAACAAAATACAGCTTCACATAAATGAATGAACCACAGGTTTCCCAAAAGGAAAAAGAAACAATAGAACGATACAATAGTTCACCACAACAAACAGTTCACTTCCAGAAAGTTCAGCCCAGGACTTTTCTTTTTCAGAGGTCTTTACAGCTTTAAGCTACAACCGCAGGCAAATAAGACTGTCCTTAAAATGGCAAAAATAGGAAAAAGGGGAAAAATCCTGTGCAATCCCGACCAGGTAGACTCCTTGCTGCTTGAATCAACTCCTAATTCAAAGTTTGTCCTACCGTGTTAGTATGACTCAACTAGTGATCTTTCACCAACTCAACGGAATCCTCAGCTGGTGCTCTCGAAATACTCAGGGGTAGCTCGCCATCTTGGCTCTCTCACTCAGCGTTGCAATTGGCTAGTTGTGTAAAGCGACGTTTCCGGTTCTAAGTTTGGGAAGCACAAGCATTGCTTTCCACCAGTCAGCAGGCAAAATGGCATTTTACACACGACGTCTTCAAGACTTGCCAAAAGCAACCATCAATTATGCTCAGCATTAGGCTTCGTCGGCAGCACCCAGGAGTAAGCGTGAGAAGGGCTTCAAGATGTATGTCTCCAGTTACATCGATAATTACGAAGGTAAGTTAACTTGGCTTATTAGCTTAGTAGCTAGCTAGTGCCCATAGGTAAACATTTACAGAGGATTCGTTCGCTAATATCTAACTTCTAACGTCTGATCCTGCAAGCCGTTGCAGCCCAAAACGGGACTGCAGTTGTGAAGCTTCAAGCTGGTGTTGTAGCTCTTGTCTTTTTCTCTTCAGTGCTTCGTTCTCGTTTGCCAAAGCATCTGCCATTGCTGAGGTCGTCGGGGTAACGCTGTAATCATGATCAGGCGCTATCTGCACTTCCATCTCTTGGTCGGTGTCAGACGCTGCCAACACCAGGGAAGGGCATCTCGGCCGACGTTGCCAAACATTAAGCCTTGGTGCGGGCATGCTGTAATCGTTCCAGGCAAAAAGACAGGGCACCGCTCCTTTGTTGAGTTTTCTCTTTCCCACGGCCGTCACAACAAAGTGGCCTGTGTTGAAATGCCTACTACAGACGCGAGTACTTTGAAGGGGGCTGAAGTTGTCACCTCAGGATCCACTGGAAACCTATGAAAGCTAATCTCCGAGTTGTACCTTGAAGAATTAGCACACAGAGGCACACAGCAATGTAGAGACGTCTTCTTCTCTTGACGTTGATACGTCAGTCGTTTCTCCTTTATCTTAAAAACACTCATGATTGCTATTGCTTTCCACAGATTCGCTCAATTCTCCTCACAACTACTACAACCGGAAACAGTGATGGATACCAACCATAAACTGGAAATTAAGAGACGCCATCTTGTGCACACAGTGAATTTCCATGAGGCCAAGAGGGGGTTGCAAAAAACTTGACCTGCATTAAACAGCGTCACATTAGAAAAATCTCCATCTCCAAACGTCCATGTTAAAACCATTTACGGCAGTTACAGCAAAACTTCGCCCTTTGGCATTTATCTAATAAACATACAATGACTCTGCGTAGCTTCTCCATACTAACAGCAACATGGCGGGTTCATTACATTGAATCCACACTGGCACTTAGCTTTAATAGGTTTCCAGTGGATCCTGAGGTGCGGGCTCGGTGGCTTACACAGATTCGTAGGGACAACTTCAGCCCCCTTCAAAGTACTCTCGTCGGTAGTAGGCATTTCAACACAGGCGACTTTGTTGTGACGGCCGTGGGAAAGAGAAAACTCAACAAAGGAGCGGTGCCCTGTCTTTTTGCCTGGAACGATTACAGCATGCCCGCACCAAGGCTTAATGTTTGGCAACGTCGGCCGAGATGCCCTTTCCCGGTGTTGGCAGCATCTGGCACCGACCAAGAGATGGAAGTGCAGATAGCGCCTGATCATGATTACAGCGTTACTCCGACGACCTCAGCAATGGCAGATGCTTTGGCAAACGAGAACGAAGCACTGAGGAGAAAAAGATAAGAGCTACAACACCAGCTTGAAGCTTCACAACTGCAGTCCCGTTTTGGGCTGCAACGGCTTGCAGGATCAGACGAAGACATTCGTTTTTACACAAGGTTGGTCCATGTTTTTTTGTGTGTCAGTCTCAGCAATGTACAGTTAACTACAATCTTATGAAGTCTAACATGATTATCATTTCATTCTTAGATTTGCATCATACAAGCATTGTCATGTTATCATCAACACACTAAAAACTGGGTCACATTAGTCAAACTGTCAAATTATCAAACAATTAGATAGCAAAGTTAGATATTAGTGAAGGAATCCTCTGTAAATGTTTACCTATGGGCGCTAGCTAGCTACTAAGCTAATAAGCTAATAAGCCAAGTTAACTTACCTTCGTAATTATCGATGTAACTGGAGACGTACATCTTGAAGCCCTTCTCACGCTTACTCCTGGGTGCTGTCGATGAAGCCTGAATGATGTGATAACCATCAATGATGGTTACTTTTGGCAAGTCTTGAAGACGTCGCGTGTAAAATGCCATTTTGCCTGCTGACCGGTGGAAAGCGGAAATGCTTGTGCTTACCAAACTTAGAACCGGAAACCGGAAACGTCGCCTTACACAACTAGCCAATATCTGTGTTAACTTAGCGCTAACATGCTACAAGAGTCCCACAGAGGCTAAAGGTCGCACGCTAATAGTCATGTATCACAACCACGTATTACTGCATCACACACAATGCACCCCTTTGGGTCGCACTTGCAACGAGGTCCAAGTCAAGAAGTGCCTGGGCCTTCATCTCATCTGAGACGTCTCTACCTTTTCATTGCGCCTGTACGTGAGGACTTATCTCGCTCGATTTCTTCCTTTGTTTCGCCTCCACCATCTTCTGTTTTAACCCAGACAATGATCCAATTAAGTCTGGGCTTACAGCTTATCTCTCGCCTGTAGCCTGGAGAAGTGAATGGGCTCTAATTGCCTCCCTTAATTGCCGTGCTGATACACCTGGAGCAGGGGCCGGGTAGCTGGGAGGTTCGCTCCCCACCTGCAGCAGCCTTATGGAGATGAAGGCCTAATGAAGTTGCAGGGTGCCCCAACTCTGACAGGAAGGTTATCCAGGTCCGCGAGGAATCGCAGCTTCCTGGGGAATTCTGGCTTTGCCGGCTTTCGGGTTCCCAGCGGAGCTTCTTTCTCTCGGATGCGCTGGGGGTGGGAATCCACCACCTCAGCTCTCTTATTATTTTGCGCAGCCCTGGATGGTGCATTTCACGGATTAGCACTGGACGGCTTCTGACACCTACGCCACGAGCAGACCGACCTGAGTCGCTCTATTGATTCGGGCATCGATTTGGAGCAAATTTGTGAATCGCATCAAAACGAGAAGAGGTCGATAAAGATTAAAGCACCTCAACCGGAGGATCTTATTAATTGTAGACCTGACGTGATGTCTTTGAAGACTTGTTTCAAGTTGATCTAGGAACATCTAAAGTGGGTGGCTGCAGTGCTAATTGGATTTAACTTGACATTGAAGAACACAGATCTGGAAGGGGTGAGGCCACAGAAGGGAGACTTGCTATGTAATGCTTTTACAAGGCAGATGCTGGGAATTCCCCGAGAAGGCAGCTGATTCCAGGAATGGCTGGGTTTCTTCCACCATATGACAGCATATTTTCACTTTCGGATGAATATAGCATGCTTGGGGTCTATAAACCTGCCAGAGTGACATATGCCATGCTCAGACTTGAGTTATAATAACTGACTACCTTCTGCTACAGTTACACTCAGCAGTCATACATACAGGTACAAAACTAAAGGGCGGGGTCAAGATTGGCTCTTGGTTTTGGCACATGTCAAGATACAGGGGTCATTTTAGTCATTTTAGTGTGGGAGGTCTCATGGCTAAATTGGACCAGGATGGTGGCCAATCTTCATTAATTGCACATTGCACCAGTAAGAGCAGAGTGTGAAGGTTCAGTTAGCAGGTAAGAGCACAGTTCTGCTCAAAATACTGCAATGCACACAACATTATGGGTGACATACCAGAGTTCAAAAGAGGACAAACTGTTGGTGCACGTCTTGCTGGCGCATCTGTGACCAAGACAGCAAGTCTTTGTGATGTATCAAGAGCCACGGTATCCAGGGTAATGTCAGCATACCACCAAGAAGGTCGAACCTCCACCAGCATCACGTAGTGACCTGGCCACTATCCTGCAAGAAGAATGGCTTAAAATCCCTCTGACCACTGTGCAGGACGCAGTATATGTCATTCCCAAGACCAACTGACGCTGTATTGGCCGCAAAAGGAGGCCCTACACCATACTAATAAATGATTGTGGTCTAAAACCAGGTGTTTCAGTTTCACTGTCCAACCCCTGTAGCTCTGATGGACTAGAAATGCACCTGTATGCCAGAGTTCAAAGCTGTCACGCTTCCAAGGCCTCTTCCTGCCTCTGACTCCAAAAACTACACCTTCCATGATGCTCTTATGGAGTCAACAACACACCACATCCTCCATCGGCCAATCACTACCTTTCTGTTCCTCATCTTCTGAATACGGATTCACGCCAGCTCTCTGTTCATTATTACCTGTCTGTATATACACGCTAGTGCTTGCTTAGTCACTTTGCAAAGTATTGCGCTTTGTACTATTGCACATTGAGCGGTCTCTTTGTACTCTGTCAGTCCTTTGGTCTGTCAGTTCTTTGGCCTCGGTTAGTGAGCTAGCCTCTAGCTTGGTTGCTAGTCAGTTTGCCAGCCTTTGTGCCTCTCCTTGCGGTCGCAAGCTGCAGGAGTCACAAGCAGTCCATCTGCAAGCATCTGGTCCGTCGCTCCATTGCTACAAACGAATTCCAGACAACGGATTCTGATGTGGAGGCCCATTAGCCAATAGAAATGTGGATGAGCCCAAGCAGAAGATGGATACCATCCATAAAGGATTGTGTCATAGTGCATCTTTGAATACCACTTGGTCAGTTGCTTCCCGCTGTATTTAGAACTGTACAAACTCCACCCCTGCCCCAGTCATGTACATCACCTCTAGATGGACAAAATCTGTATATCGTAAAGAAAAACAGGTATCTCCAAAATGCCAACTTTACAGGAGAGCCCAAATACCTCATATCATTTGAATGGAAGTCAATGGAACCAGACGTATTTCCAAGCGTCTTCGGGCCATTTCTGTTGGTCCATTCTTCATGAAATTCCCACACAGTGTAAAGAGCGGCTCGTGTGCTCAAATGAAGCATAAAAGTGAAAATCAACAAAAATGGAGATACATGTTTTCCTTTGGACAGCGACGATATGTGTCTACCATGCTGTCCTTGCACTGTCTAGTGTTCAGACACCCCAAGGCACTACAAGGTAGTTGCTGCACCATTTAAGGTGGCACAAGAAATTCTAAAAAGTCTGTTCTGGATTAAACATGGATATTTGATGCTTCTAAAAGACGTTCCATGTTTCACTTGAAGCCTGTGACAGATATTAGCATATATTTACCTTGAAGCCCTATTACAGTGACTCCTTTAATAGAGGGCTCTGGTATAGAGCTGCCACTGCTGTTTCCGTTTCCGACAGCCCATTGATTAGGCTGCCGCTTGTACTGAAAGTCAATGACGTGCCCAGGACTTCCATGAGGACTTCCACCAAAACCGGTCCTGCCTATTGGAGTCCAAACGTGATTGGTTGATTCCTTTGACGTTTGGTTAGCACGCTGAGGCCCAATCTAATACAGTAGGGCTTTTCTTTGGCTCTTCAAGACCAATAGAAGAGCTCAGCCATAGAGAGACCATGATACCATGGAGGGAAAATAATTCAGTGTTACACACTACATAAAATGTAAATAAATGTAAACAAAAGCAGAATGCGATGATTTACAAATCTCATAGACCCATATTTTGTTTACAATAGAACATAGAACACCGCATGAGTACCGCATGGACTCAACACCTACAGAAATCATTGCTTGTGAACACAGTTTGGCATGCAATCCAAACTGTGTTAAAGCTGTATCCAGGAAAGCAACCATACGTCAACAAGATCCAGGAACGCCGCCTTCTTCTCTGGGCCATGGCTCATTTAAAATGGCCTGAGGCAAAATGGAAAACTGTTCTGTGGTCAGTTGAATCAAATTCAGAATTTTGCTGTGTCCTGCGGATGCAAGATGAGAGGGGCTATCCAGCTTGTTACCAGCACACAGTTCAAAGGCCTGCATCTCTTATGGTATAGGGGATACAGTTGTGCCTAGGGCATGGGCAACTCACAAACCTGGAAAGTCACAGTCAGTGGTGAACAGTATATAGAGGTTGTAGAACAACATATGCTTCCATCCAGACATCCAGCCTCTTTCAGGGATTTCAGCAAGACAATGCTAAACCACATACTCCATCCATCCATCACAACACCATGGCTTCACACTGGCATTTCCCAGAACTCCAGCAATTGGCCCCACTAATTTCCCAGACGTTTACAGACTGTAGTTAAAGGAGACGGAATGCTTCAAGACATGGTAAGTTGTTAAATCTGATATGTGTTCTATGTTCTATTGTGAATAAAGTATAAGTCTATGAGGTTTGCAAATCACTGAATTCTGTTTTTATTTACATTCCCAGAGCATCCCAACATTTTTTGGAACTAGGGCTGTAGATTTTTTAACAGTCCCAGTTATGGCATTTTTATAGTACCCTTCCCAAACCTGAAGTGTTGGCAGGACATTGGTTGCATGTAAATCTCCATGTCACATTCAGTAGAATTCAATATTGGTTTCTATGCCAAACTGGCGAGGAACCGTTCCTTTCAGCGAAAGATTCCAAGATGCCTCTTTAGGCCACAAATCAGCATGCATTCAAGATTCCGCATCATGTCTGCCTCAGCCCCAAAGCTGCTACATGTTGCTAAGGGGGTCTGTGTGTCATAGGAGCGCCGGCGTGTCCTCTATTTCGCCCTTGTCCTGATTGTTTATGCATGGGACGCGACGTGGCGCTAATACTGAGCGATTAACACCACACCAAGTGGCGAGGGATCGACTCACGCAAGAAGACACTCGTGTGCTCTCAGCCAAGAAGATTGGACTGAGCGAGTCGCTCTTGAAGTGTCCCCCGCACTTCAGCGCCTTGGGCCGGATTCCAGAAATGGTTGCGGCCTTCCCAGACGGACTGGCGGAGTTGAACCCCAGGTGTGGATCAAAGAGACACTTTCAAACCTCATTCTCAACAAACCTGAGGGGGTCAGACAGTTGTACGGAATGAGGTGTACAATATTGGCAAGATTAGGCTCAGGTGGAACAGAAAGAACCGAGACTACCACTGACCGTGGAAATGGCTTTGGCTTCACTTTGATGGATACAGGAGGCAACACCAGCACAAAGCACACTTAGTCCACACAAAATGTTTGCAGTGGTCAATCAGAGGCATAGACAAAAGGGTCCTAGAGGGCACACTCATCTGGAATCCCAACTACAACCTTGGCCCGCGACCTCTGGCAAAGCCGGGTGATTGGCCGGGCCTCTATACAGAGGCGTCTCCTGGCGATTAACATGTCTCATGGCTCGGTGACATCGCATCTGAGCGTTTGAGGGGGAGGGTGTTTGACGGCAGAGGAGTGTGAAATCCGCTAATTAACGTGACCTGCCTTTGATCCAGGGAGAATACACAAATGACATCTGAATCAGGAGGGGCAGTGGGAGCGGGAGGCCCCGCCCAGACGTGCTGGCGCTTGGCATGAGGTTTTGAACCCCTCCGCCACACAGCGGCGCCTGCCAAAAACAAAGATGTCACAGAGGTTGAGCCTCAGATGAGCCGTTCGTAAACAAACAGCGACCTCCTTCCTCCCCTTTCACCAGCACTCTGCATTCAGACCCGCATGTGCGCTTCTGTTTACCGCACTGCCTTTCCCCACCACTACGGTGCTTTGAAGTCTTAGGCCTCCTGAGAGAGTTAAGCCTTTAAGTGCTCATTTGCTTGTAACCCTCACACTTGTATGTATGCAAATAACCATAAAAAGATATAATTTGGCCAAAATGCAAATGCAAATTTGAAGCAATCGCTGCATCTGTAAACATCCATGCTAACTTACTTCTACTGCTAGTGACTACAGCAGTGGCTACGCTAGCAGCAGGTTTCCTTTATTGCTGTGGGGGTGGTTGAGCCCCAAATTTTGTAGGACATATTTTTGAACTGTATACTACGTACTGTAGACAGATGAGAAGGACCACCAGCTAAAACCTTGTCACCTTTTCTGGTTTGGCTAAATTCTTTCCAGTGTGTTAAATAAGACAGTGAGTGTTTTCAAAATGGCCTACTTCATACTACTCACTTACAAAATCTGTTTAAGAGTAGTATGTACTGTGTAGTATGCATTATAGGACCAAACTGTAAATATGTAGTGGACTGGAGATACCCGGATGGTGTACTACTGCAGTTAGATGTTTTAGTATACAGGGGGAGCTGTCTTCATGGTGTACCGCATCCCATCCTGCACTGCTTTGGCCAGAGAAAATGGCGGCAGGTAACACTGGGGAGCAAAACACGGCCAACTCTGGGTATAAATGTGGGTGTAGTGACTGTAGTGGGGTGTGTTTTCATCAGAATGAGCCTCATAAAAAAGTTAAAATATTCAGGTCTGAAGATTAATAAAAGGTGAACTCGCTTAAGAGGATCAGTTTTAGAGGGAAATAGCTGAGGGGAGCTAATAGCTAGGCTATCCGTATCTCAGGTGAACTGAGCAGCGTTAGCAGCAGCTAGCTCTAAACAATGGATACAGTAATAACAGCTCTGAGGTAAATGTGGGTGTGGTGATCATAGTAGGGTGTGTTCATCAGAATGAGCCTCAGAAAGTTAAAATATACAGGTCTGAAGATTAATAAAAGATGAACTCGCTTTAGAGGATCAGTTTTAGAGGGAAATAGCTGAGGGGAGCTAATAGCTAGGCTATCCGTATCTCAGGTGATCTGAGCAGCGTTAGCAGCAGCTAGCTCTAAACAATGGATACAGTAATAACAACTCTGAGGTAAATGTGGGTGTAGTGATTGTAGTGAGGTGTGTTTTCACCAGAATGAGCTTTAGAAAGTTAAATATACAGGTCTGAAGATTAATAAAAGATGAACTCGCTTTAGAGGATCAGTTTTAGAGTGAAATAGCCGAGAGGAGCTAACAGCTAGGCTAACCGTATCTCAGGCGAATTGAGCAGCGTTAGCAGCAGCTAGCTCTAAACAGTGGATACAGTAATAACAGCTCTGAGGTAAATGTGGGTGTAGTGATTGTAGTGGGGTGTGTGCTCATCAGAATGAGCCTCAGAAAGTTAAATATACAGGTCTGAAGATTAATAAAAGATGAACTCGCTTTAGAGGATCAGTTTTAGAGGGAAATAGCCGAGGGGAGCTAACAGCTAGGCTAACCGTATCTCAGATGAACTGAGCAGCGTTAGCAGCAGCTAGCTCTAAACAATGGATACAGTAATAACAGCTCTGAGGTAAATGTGGGTGTAGTGATTGTAGTGGGGTGTGTGCTCATCAGAATGAGCCTCAGAAAGTTAAATATACAGGTCTGAAGATTAATAAAAGATGAACTCGCTTTAGAGGATCAGTTTTAGAGTGAAATAGCCGAGGGGAGCTAACAGCTAGGCTAACCGTATCTCAGGCGAATAGAGCAGCGTTAGCAGCAGCTAGCTCTAAACAGTGTTTAGTCTACCTGTAATATAGTTAGCCTTGTAAGTCGCTCTGGATAAAAATGCCGGTTAGATGCCATAAATGTAATTGTTGGTGTAGTTAGCAAGCTAACTTACTAGCCATGAACAGAAACAACACATACATGTCATGTAATTATATATTTGTATGGGTACAGTATATAGTGTAGATCATTGGAGTGGCTGTGATTTGTGCGCAGTTATGGTTAGCCATAAATATGCAAATGTGTATCATTCAGTCTCTCTTCTGTGTTTATTCATAGTCATTGGGGAAGACATTGTAAGGTATGTATCTATACACTTCTATGATTAGTACATTGGTGCTATACATGGCCACCGGTCAGATGTAACCACAGTCAAAGCAGTAGCGATATTGGGTGAGGATATGAATTAACATCAGCAAAGTTGATTTCAGCCGGTGTCCTGGCTGCCAGTTTGTGCCAGGTCTGGGACGGGTGGCCCTCGTGCCCCTCCCAATCCCACAGATGGCTGAGGAGGCCCCCCCGCCTGGAAATGTGTTGTTGTGCTGAGGCACACTCAATAAAGGGGGGGTTGGCATGTCTCTTCCTCTGCTCTCTTCTCTCTCCTTCCATTCTGCACATGGGGCTTACCCTAACCCCCCACCTGCAACTCAAGCATCACCAGCCACATAGCCCGGGACAGATTGCAGAGTGAAAGGTAGAGAAGTGGTGGAGGAGGGGGGGTCTTGTCAGATGCAATTACGCTCCCTTTTCTCCTCTTTTCCTCCAGACTGCTCATCGCATGCCGAGGTAATGCGCAAGCCTGTTCGCTGTTCTCTGCTGCATATGTAGCGACACGGAGGCTATTTCCTGCGCTAAGTCTCCGTAACCCACAGGGGAGCACTGCACGCATACCACGATAATGACTGTTTACCTGCACCCGTGCCATCTCCATTTTCCACCAGCGACACAGGAGAGACGGCCTGCATCCCTGCGATGCCTCACGGGTGAGCCGTGGAAAACAGAGGGGCGACCCTGCAATTGGCTCAGGATCCAGAAGGTTTTCATCCTTGTTTGCTTTGAGAGACCACAATCATGTGACCGCAGGACTATCAGCTCTGTTTACCAGGATGTCCAGGTTGAATCATTATACCAAATGTAAAGCGGACTGAATGTAAACACAGATCTTTTAACCTCTTAAACTTGTTTTTGACCCATTCAATTACTAGTTACAGGACAGGTCATAGTAGACCCTAAATAATTATTAAGGAATCCCCCTCTGGGCCCCGCCTCCATCTTATCCCAATGCTACTCAGTGTGTTTTTGTTCAGTGAGTTAACCGGCTTGTGTATCCAGTATATATGTGGTATTAATCTTAATAGTATGAGTTCAGCAGGCTAGTACATACAATACTACCACACTATTCCTGCTAACAGGAGGTGATGAACCGCTGCTACGACGATGCCCCTCATACCACACTGGACTTTCAATGCTGCTTTGGTTTTCTGGTTAGGTTTCCTAACAAGTTTTTGTAGGTTGTTTTGATACATATTGGATGAACTCACATTTACAGGCCATGCATGTACGGTCATTCTTCCACCGCAGCCCCAGTGCATTGCGGTCGGTCATTTATTCTCATTTTTCCAGACGTAAGAAGCTCCTCACCTTTCCGCTTCCAGTTGAATTGTGGGATGATGTAGTTCAGCAGATAACACCACTGCCCACCAGGGAGCCACCACCACATGTGGGAGACTGGGGTTGAAATCCTGGTCTGGGTAACTATGCTGTGCTACACCAATAAGAATCCTTGGGCAAGACTCCTAACGCTACACTGGCCTACGTGTAATATGATTAACCTTGTAAGTCGCTCTGGATATAAGCGTTAGCTAAATGCCATGAATGATAGTGTCTATCTTTACCATTATCAACATTAAATTGTTTCTAATTTTGCATTGTATTTTGGAGTAACTATACTACATATTCAAAAAGTTAGTTAGGTATTAACCAGCAACTGGGACCCATGCAAAGTTTTTGACCTGTAGTTAAGTTTTGGGTTGTGCTTATCAGAGCAGTTGGTTTACATGATTCTGAGCTGAGTCTCAAGTCTTTCTTGAGAAGAGATGGTTCAGTGGTTCCTTTCATGACGGAAAAACATTCAGTCTGAGGGACTAAGCTAAAGTAAATAAGATTTAAAAAACATAGCAAAACAACTCTTAGAGGACTCTCCAGCGTATAAAGCAAGCATGCTAGCTGACTAGCATGAAAGCTGAAGTGCCAAACACTGTAAATGGGCTTTATTGAAAAGAGGCAAAACCGCCTGAACAAACGTCTCCAGCGTATAAAGCAGGCATGCTAGTCAGCTAGCATAAAAGCTAATCTTGCTTTTTAGTACACTTTAAAGTAGGTTTTAATATACTAATTTAGTATAGGATCAGCTAGCTCACATCTTCAGTCAAAATTAGCTAGTGTGCCTAGCTAGCATACCTGCTATCCAACTACTTGCTAGCTAAATGATTCAGTTTAGCTTCTTTCTTGCAGACACTGCATTTCTTGCTTCAGCCACACCACTATGTTCTTTAGACTGAGAGGTTTTCCATAATGCAAAGTTAATATTGGCAATTATTAATATCATATTATTCATATTATCAATCTTGAGATCACTCTGAGCTGCAGATTGTCCTAATACTAAGATATTACACTTTAAGGGCTAGAAAATGGCCTTCTGTTGACGTATGTTGAAGGTTTAGGGAATGCCTGAAAAGCTAGCACTCCCTTGCTGGTGAAACCAGCAAAGACCAGCATGGCTAGTTTCCACCAAAACCAGCATATATTGTGTTTTTACACTGGTCTGCTAGTCAACCACCATGACCAAGCTGGATAACCAGCTAAACCTGTTCTAGACTAGCACTATATCAGTTTAAATCAGCATATACCCGTTAAACCAGCATGGAATGCATATTGATCCATGCTGATTTTGGTCTGAAGCTAAATTGTATGGGTGAGATGTGGTTTGATCATTAGTGGAATACTTCATCACTGCTTGGAATATTCCCAGTGGTCTTATGGCATGTTTGCATAATACATGCTGGCTATTGTAGTGAGAGAACAAATAAGGGTGCAAAATTGTGAATTGTGCCAACTGATGAGGCTGTGGGATGCAATGCTGGGCTATATAATATTAGTTACCAAACCAAACAGTATAAATCCTAGTTTTAGACCTGGGAGTTCCTTTAGGAATACTAACTGAACTAAAGGCCTTGGGTTCAGGCAGTGTGGAAGCCAATCTGTGGTGTCCTCCAGAGTCCAGCGTTAAGACGGTGCTTTATCAGTGGCCCAGGGAAGTATCTCCAGGCCTGGAGTGAAGAGTGGGAGGCCGATGGACGTGGCATAGTAATTCAGCATGGCCTGCTCTCAGACAGCCCCCTATCTATTGCCTTTTACGTAAGAGAAAAATCAGTATGGGCTGTCAGATCTGTGGCGGGCTGTCGGAGGCAGATTAAGGTTGCTATCGTGGCATCAGGCAGTGTCTACAAGCACTGCCACTGGAAACAGATTACCGCCACCTCCCCAAGCTCAGAACCACAGCCACCGCTGATGCTGCTGCTGGCAGCGGATATGCCCAGGATGGAGCTCCTTTCCTGCACAATACAGATAGACTGCTGCTCACCCATTAATAGTGCTCTAATTAAGCGTTTCCAGGGATTTGCCTTCTGTGGTGGATAAGACGTGCATGTACATGTTTGAGCTGACTCAGATGAGCATTTCCTATGTGCACAATCCATATACAGAGGATAGTGTGTGTGTGTGTGTGTGTGTGTGTGTGTGTGTGTGTGTGTGTGTGTGTACATAAATAAATATGGGGAATGCTGGCCACTTTATTAGGTACATTTTGCATCTATGCGTTTTATCAGCTCTACTTACGATATAGGTATACCTTGTAGTTCTACAATTACGGACTGTAGTCCATCTGTTTATCTGTGTACTTCACTACTCTCTGTACACCCTGCTCTTCAATGGTCAGGACCCCCACAGGACCACCACAGAGCAGGTATTATTTGGACGGTGGATCATTCTCAGTGCTGCAGTAATACTGACATGGTGGAGGTGGCGTTGTTCTCGCAGCAGCAGTGCTGCTGGAGTGTTTAAACACTGTGTCCACTCACTGTCCACTCTATTAGACACTCCTACCTTGCTGCTCCACCTTGTAGATGGACAGTCAGAGACGATAGCTCATCTGCTGCTGCACAGTGCAGTGTTGGTCATCCTCTAGTCCTTCATCAGTGGTCACAGGACGATGCCCACAGGACACTGAGGGCTGGACGGTTTTGATTGGTGGATGATTCTCAGTTCAGCATGTATATACATCACACAAACATAGTTATGAGTATATATATATATATATATATATATATATATATACATGTATATACACACACATGTATACACACACACATACATATATACTGTGTATATATATATATATATATATATATATATACATACATACTCACAACTATGTTTGTGTGATGTGTGATTTTAAGAATCTGACAGGAGCCGTAGCAGCAGGGGAGCTCTTTATGAATAAATGTCTCTGCCAGTTGTAGCAGCTTGCTCCCAGGAAGGCATCTGATCACATTTGCTGATGAGCTTTGATTAGTCCTCTGCCGGGAGATGAGGGACGTCACCGCACACTCAGCAAACAGTTTTGTCAACTGCAGTGACAACCCACATCTGATTACAAACAATTTAAGACTGAGATATTCACTTAATATAGAACACGTAGGGCACCTACCTAATACAACTGGAAAAGGTCAACATATAGAAACGGTGGATGAATACAAATGGGATTCCGGTTTATTGACAGGTTGAACTGGATCAAACGTGCGGTCTCCTCTTTAACAGAGTGAATTTTGTTATCCAGATAGTTTGAAAAAACAGGCACTATATCATCCAGGGAACAAGTATCTCCAAACTGGCAAGAGGGCAGAAACCTCATTTCATTATAATGTAAGTCAATGGAGCCAGCCTTTTCTTTTAACGCCAGAGATCTCTTTAAACTCCCTGAATCTACTGATGATACTGTGCCCTGTAGAGCGTGAAATCCTTCCGATCCCTGGTGAAGGGAAGCAGTTCTTTTTAAAGACAGGATACATCCTGGACAGGTCACCAGACCATTGCATATTAGATACTAACATTCGTTTATTCATTTGCTCATCTAGGAGTGCTGAAGCCTGTCCCAGCACCCACTGGGTGGAAGGCAGGAAACACCCTGAACAGGCTTTCAAGGCATATACCACTATACTACACACTGCATCCTACAATAGTATGTACTGTATACTGTATACGCCCCCTGAGGTACAGTTCTGACCTACAGTGTAGTATACTAATACAGTCACATGACCAGTTACCTCACATTTACCTCAGAGCTGTTATTACTGGATCCACTGTTTAGAGCTAGCTGCTGTTAATGCTGCTCAGTTCACCTGAGATACGGTTAGCCTAGCTGTTAGCTACGCTCGGCTATTTCACTCTAAAACTGATCCTCTAAATCAAGTTCATCTTTGATCATCTTCAGACCTGTATATTTAACTTTCTGAGGCTCATTCTGATGAAAACAGACCCCACTACAATCACTACACCACTTTTACCTCAGAGCTGTTATTGCCAGATCCACTGTTTAGAGCAACCTGCTGCTAATGCTGCTCAGATCACCTGAAGCAGGTTTAGCCTAGCTGTTAGCTACGCTCGGCTATTTCACTCTAAAACTGATCCTCTAAATCAAGTTCATCTTTTATTGATCTTCAGAGCTGTATATTTAAACTTTCTGAGGCTCATTCTGATCAACACACACCCCACTACAATCACTACACCCACATTTACCTCAGAGCTGTTATTACTGTATCCACTGTTTAGAGCTTGCTGCTGCTAACGCTGCTCAGTTCACCTGAGATACGGTTAGCCTAGCTGTTAGCTACGTACGGCTATTTCACTCTAAAACTGATCCTCTAAAGCAAGTTCATCTTTTATTAATCTTCAGACCTGTATATTTTAACTTTCTGAGGCTCAGTCTGATGAAAACACACCCCACTACAATCACTACACCGACTTTTACCTCAGAGCTGTTATTGCCGTATCCACTGTGTAGAGCTAGCTGCTGCTAACGCTCCTCAGTCCACCTGAAGCATGTTTAGCCTAGCTGTTAGCTACCCTCAGCTATTTCACTCTAAAACTGATCCTCTAAAGGAAGTTCATCTTTTATTCATCTTCAGACCTGTATATTTTAACTTTCTGAGGCTCATTCTGATGAAAACAGACCCCGCTACAATCACTACACCCTCATTTACCTCAGAGCAGTTATTACTGTATCCACTGTGTAGAGCTAGCTGCTGCTAACACTGCTCAGTTTACCTGAAAAACGTTTAGCGTAGCTGTTAGCTACTCTCAGCTATTTCATTCTAAAACTGATCCTCTAAAATTAGTTCATATTTTATTAATCTTCTGACCAGTATATTTTAACTTTCTGAGGCTCATTCTGATGAAAACATACCCCACTACAATCACTACACCCACATTTATACTCTGTGTTGGCCAAGAGCCTGTGAGGCCATGGTGCATGATGAGATGCGGTACTCCATTACACCAAACCACTGTGAATGAAATTGTCCACTATTATAAAGTATGCATCAATTTTATAAGATAAGGTGGAATTCCCCTTTAAATAAAGAAGACACGTCTTATCTGATTCACGATTCGTTCCTGTCCCCAGATCCCAGGTTTCGGCTACACATCTCTAAGAAAAACAGATCCAGATGATCCTTCATCCCGCATGTTATTTACCTGCTGAGCTATAATCTGTGGCTTAAGCCCTGCTCATACTATACCAGCTTCTATATCTGCATATGGCATCATGCAGTATTATGATATATCTTTCTTTGTGTGATCTGTCTGTCTAGCATACTAATCTGTTCCTCTAGATTCCACGTCCCTCAACAAGCCTATGCTTCATTCCTCTTTGTTTTTTAACAGTTTGGAGTCGCTCCGTGGAAGTGCATCCACTGCATTCAGTGTTCAGAATACATGACCCTGCTAATGAGCACCTTAATATCGTCACTGTCCAAAAACAAAAAAGGGTCATCTCCAAAACGGCAACTTTAAAGGAGAGACCAAAAATCTCATTTAATTAGAATGTAAGTCTATGGAACTAGATATATTTCCAAGCAGTTTGGGGTTATTTCTGTTGGTTCATTCATCCTGGAATGTTCACGCAAAGTAAAGAGCAGCTCATGTGATCAAATGATGCAGAAAAGTAAAAATCACCAAAAATGGCGATACATGTTTTTCAATTGACATATTAAAGGAACAGTGTGTAATCTTTTCTTTCTTAGAACTTACCGTGGCAGTCAGGGTTGTTGTTCTGTCAGTGCCTGTCTTAGATTTGTTTTCCTTCTTTATCCTTTCTCTTTATCCTCCCTCAAAATAATAAGTACATTTCTCCATTTATTAAACTTCTCAAGGCACAAAATGGTTATCTCACCCCAGCTGTCTAGCAATCCTTCCCATCAAGCCCCAAGAGGAAAGTAGAACTCTGAGGTATACTGTAATATACGTATACTGTAGTATAAGTTAATAAAAGTATACTTAATATACTTCACTGCACTCATAATTAATTTACTGAAAGTGTAATATTTCCAGTATATTAAGTATGGGCTTTGTATGCTAAATATAATCATTATTATATTCATATGATATATAAAATATACTAAATAGAACTAATTGCACTTAACTGTAATATTTTGAGACCACACTAAGATTCACTTAGACCTACCTAGGTACATTAAATGATACCTATGTGTATATACACTCATTATCAAAAGAATAGCTGCACTCAGAAGGAATGGCGTCGGGCCTCCATGTTTGCTAACCCAACCTGCCAGATGTCTCGGCATGGAGTTGTAAAGCTTCCTAATGATGTCCTGTGATAATCCATCCCATGCAGTTTGAATGGTGGAGGTGGAGTGACACCAGGCCTTCTGGACGTGTGCCAGGTGACAACAGACCCTACATCATGCTGACCACGGTGCCTCCACCCACGAATCTGTTGGTCGTCTCCACCAAGACAAAAGCAGGACTCGTCACTGAAGATGAGACGCTGCTATTCTGAGTCACTCCATGACAGTCTATCACAACACCATTTTGCGATGTTGACATGGTGTTAAGGGCAGCTGTCATGACGGTCTGCGTGCAGGTAGTCCTGCGTCCAAATGCTGAGCGATCCCTGACAAACTACAGGCTCAAATACAAATACATGGTCAGTGTTCAATTGCTTCACCCACAGTCCGCTAACCGCTGTCTTTGGTATTTCTAACTAACTAGAGATGCCCTACCTCTTCCCTCAGGGTGGCCCTGTAGCAGATTGGTTCACCCGGCTGGTCCTTTATAACCTAGCAACCATAACTACGCTCAGGATATCTCTGTATAACTTTACAATGTGCCACATCATATTGTAAACCTTACGCCTCACACAGTTTCCCAAGAGTAGGAACCTGGAAAAGAGCGTTTCAGGAATAGTACTGTTAATCCAAACATTTTTGCTGGCCCTGAAGCTAGCATTAGCGCCACTTTAGCAAGCGAATTAGCAGTCAGCCAACAAAGGACCCCCAAAATACCAGGGGGTATTTCACACTCTGGTTACAGGTAATCAAGGTGTGAAATACAGATGGGCTCAGGGACCCCTAATTAACCTCCTGGGGGTGGGGGAGGGGCTGAAAATGAAAGTATTATGGCATTATGCTGTTAGGTTTAGCTGCTTCACCACAGTTAGCGAGTTTTGGTCGGGGGTATAACTACAGATGTGGTGCTGGTCTGCCTCAGGGTGGTGCTGTAGTAAACTGCTTTACCCAACAGGTCTTTCAATAGCCTTTGAACTCTAACTGTGCCCGGGATAAATCCAAAAGACAATATTCATAATATAGCAAGGCATCTGAACTCCAGTTAATATGTCTTAGGTGTTTCGTTTTTTGAGATTGTTTTAATCTCATTAATAAAATCATTTAACTTATTAGAAAATGACCAATTTGATTTATGGGGATAATTCTGCTGATTTTAAGAAATAAGCTTGAAACAAATCAAATTATTTTCCAATATAGTAAAAAAAATCTGACTTACTAAAATTGCTATATGGAATCACATATGGAAAGAAGTTAAACGATCTTAAATGAGCTCAAGACAATCTCCAAGTGGGACTTTTAAGATAATTTAACTTATCATGTCAGCTTTACCTTCCTTGATTTTGCTTACCAAGATATACAGTACGTTTTGCATCAAGCAGCCATTTAAAAACACAGTTCCAAAAAAGCTGGGGTAGCAGATAAATGAAATAACAAATGAATAAAAAATAAAAACAGAAATCAGTGACTTAAAAGATGATCAATCTTCTTTGATGTGTATGTAAACAAACATGGCACCAATATTGGCCTGAGCATGTTTCTGTTCTAGACGCTGTTTACTTGTTTTAAGTGATTATAGCAACACAGATGATCTCACTTCACTGGCAGATACTGCTAAATTTAAGAAACATGTTTATAACAGGCCACGTTATTTGCCAGTGTAGTGAGAGTAATATTGGCTATTAATGCCAAATATGGCCTGAATTTTTTGCCCTATTTTATTGCTCTAATTTTGTGCATTTCTTTGTGGATGTAGAGATTTAGCATAACTCTGGAACGTATATAAAATATCTATGTATATATTTCTTGTAAAACAAAGGAGAAAAAAAGGGGTACAGGAAAAAAAAGAATTTACATTGTGATTGAAGTGGTCCAATATGTGTCATGATAAGAGTGGTACATAATAAGAAAGTACGATCGAAATATTCTTGATAGATTGGACTGAACTGGACTAGAAACAACAACAAAACTGAGAAACTCATTTTAATATAAGAAACAGCCCAAAAATGATGCAAAGTAGAAGTATATTTAGTTTAAGCACAGCACTTCCTTGCACTGATTAAGGTACTAGTGTAATAAACTATTTAATATACTAACTTATATGTACCTGGTATGTTATATATGATTATTAGTTGTATTAAAATAATGATACACTGTTTTGAGACACCTCTAAGATTCACTTATATAGTGAAGAACATATTAAAGTACATTTGTAGTACTGAGGTACTGTAATTAATACAGTATAGATATATAGAGATAGATAGATAGACAGACAGACAGACAGACAGACAGACAGACAGACAGACAGACAGACAGGTAGATAGATAGATAGATAGATAGATAGATAGATAGATAGATAGTCATGAGATAAAGACACACAACACAAAGATAGCGCGAGATAGATTTCTACACGCAGTAACTTAGCCCTCTCTGTGGGTACCTCACCCCTCAGTCTCTCCCTGGCTTGCACCTGTGTGTGGCATGGAAGCCACACGTCTTCTCTTCCCTCACGCTGGAGAGAAGGCCAGTTTGTAAAGACATGGTGCCCCGTCTTCTGATGGTGCACACCTGTGCGATCAGAAAGAGCACATGCCCACTTCTGGAGGGAATGGCAGCGACTCCATCCCACTCCTGCCACAATACGTAGATATCGCACAAATCAACAAGGTGCCTAAAATGTACTTGCTGATATTAAAGTATATCTCTACATTATATTATATTTCATTATGATTATATAGTTATATATATAGGAAATATTGTTATACAGGATACATATGGTATTTAGTGGACGCTCTTATCCAGAGCGACTTACAAGGGTATTTATATTACAGGTAGGCCAATGTAGTGTTAGGAGTCTTGCCCAAGGACTCTTATTGTTGTAGCTCAGCATTTGCTACCTGGACTGGGATTCAAACCCCCATCTCCCACATGGGCTGGTAGCTCCCTGGTGGGTAGAGGTAATAAGACTAAGCACATTAAGTACATTAAAGTATTACCAAAGTAAAATCTTATATATATTGCACTTGTATTGGGCACACACATCAAGTCCCACAAATGCCTTTTGCTCATTTTCCAGAATATTCCCAGTGCATTAGAATATATTTCATTTTATCTGGTAGTGCATGTTCAAAGCACTGATGTTGTGATTTTGGGCTGAATCCAGCAAAGCACTTTCAAATGAACAACATTTTCTCCTATCATTTAAACATCAACCAACCCCCCAACCCCCACCCACTAAACAGTATCCCTGCTCATTGACATCACCGCCCACCGAAATGGTTTCTGCTGGATGGTTAG